>OVBE01008222.1:0-17455 GCA_900406425.1 Iberis pinnata
ATTGGTGTCTTTAGGATTTGAAACTGTACTTATGGTTTTTGAGATTTTGTGAGTTTCAGTGAATCTAAAACATGTAAAGCAGGAACGAAATATAACGATTAATAACAAACATGCAAATACTTAAAAGAGGATCGACAAAGGAACGATTTGTTTACGTGGAAAGCTTGCCGAGATAGCAGTTGATAATTTTTTGTGGACATCAGTTTGTCCACATGAGGAAGGATTAGACCGCCAGCCTCTACGCAACTGATAAATTTGGTACAAGCCACTTGATCAGAAACAAATGATGCATCTCGATCAATGAACCTTAAGGTCTAATATTTGTGGAGCCTCCTCCAATTTGATGGAATGGATGGACCCTGATCATCTCCTTCCACCTCCACTCAGTTCTCTTCAAGGGGATGATGATCTTCCTCTAGATTTAGATAATGATCTTCCTCTTTGAGATCCTAATCATAACCATCATCGTCATAACCACCCCTATCAGATCCTCAACATGCTCGGCAATAGTGTCGAGCTCACTATCTTTGACTTCTAAATATTTGAACGTCATTTATTTTAGGATTTCCTTCGTGATTAGTTCCCCAACAAGAACCTGATCCATAAGAGGATCATCGTTAGATGATGCCATTGTTAGATGCTCCCCACCATAAGCTTAATCCGTAAGAGGATCAACAACTATCATCTTGGCGGAATCTTTATCTCACTTTGAGTTTCACCTTCCCTTCCTCCTCTGCAGGGGAACTCCACCCTCGTCGCTAGTAGCAATGGCTTGAATCGGTTTCTTTCCTCTTTGAGGAAGAAATCTTCTCTAGTTCCTCAGACGTCGCCGATAGATTCATGAGTGAATTCAGAGAAGAAGTATTTACCCTTTCATTCAAAAATATGTGTCTCATCCTTCAAAGTGATAAGACGATACGGGGCCTTGACGTTTTTATAAACAAAACCTGTGTTGAGTTTAGTTCCTTGTTGAGCAAAGGGGTTAATGGATGACATGTTCTCCAACATTCAAACGCCGACATTGATGCCACATTCTTGTCCAAGAACAAGGAGCTCAACCATATGTTTTATTGAAGGGATGTTCAAGTGCGAGATTGTGATCATCTGCCTCTTACAATAAGAAATCAAAAGATCAAGAAATGGAAGCAAGAGGTGGAACTTCCTAAAAAAGGATTCGTACAAAAAAATTTATCCTCTAGGAAAATCCTAAGGCCTTTTTTGGGTGCTAGGATCTTGAACGAGATGCCATTAAAAATTAAATAATGGTGTATTACGTCGTTCAAGGTAGATTTGGTGCTCTTCATTTTTTTAACCCTTCGTCATCTAACCGAGACTAGTTCTCTGAGTTAACTTGCTCAACATGGATAACCTGCATGTTGGTAGTGCGGGCTCGTTTAAGAAAGTGGCCATTTCGTCCACATCACTTAACCTAGGTGAAGATATCTTGTTGTCGAGCTAAGAACTGATTGACGTGAGTTGAGCTGTGTTGTCGTGTATTACAAAAGAACGACGACCGAACTAGAAATAATTTAAAAAGAGAAGGGAGAGCGATTGTACATGCAGGAAAAATTCGCAAATGAAGATGAAGGAACATGAAAAGCATAGGTGATATTTATACACGGTGTGTTACGGTTACCGAGTAAAGGGTAATTATTGCACTTCATAATGTAACTGTGAAGAGACAATACATTATGTTCTTTTTGAATGTTTATCTAATTTAAAAGTACCCATTACAAACTGATCACACTAGAACTTGGGAATGTTTTTCTTTGGATCATGTGGTTCATCACGAAATAAAAGAGTCAATAAGCGTTTTAGGGAATACAACCGGAACATATAAGAATTTTAGTAACTGGAAAAAGACTGATTTTAGCATGAAACAAAACAACTATAGGTCTAGAGCGTCAATGATACAATTCTCCTAAGGACTCACAACACACTTTGAAATCTGGAATTTGTAAAGATGGATAGTGATGGTGGATGAAGGTAGAAATGGCTGGAGAGATGATTCTGGACATACCGATATAATGGATGGAGATGGAAGATGAGAATGATGATGAAGAAGAGTTTCTGGATAAATTGAGGAATGATAAGAACACACAAGAGATGTGGAAGTCTCTTGATACACCTAAGGATATAAGATATGACACACCTAAGATCCAACATCATGGATATGACTCACCAAGCTGAAAAGAGAGCTCAAGAGAGCAAACTCGTTTTTAGAATGAAACCAGAAATAAAAGCATTTTAAAAATGGAATTTGAGATTTACAAGAGTTTAAATAACAAAGGAGAGACCCCTTGCATGCTCTTGCATGCTCTTGCATGCTCTTGCATGTTTTAGAAACTAGAAAAAGCCAAAAGCAAAAGGAAAAAGTAAAAAACATAAAGCAAAAGCAAAAGTAGCATAATAAAGGCTCAAATAAGATTAAAATTCAAACATAATTTCTTCTTCTTTCTTGAATTCGCCTACGGCTTCTTTTGGGCTGAATTTCCTTATTTTGGTCCTTATTTGATTCAACAATTAGGCCATTATGAAGTGTCCAACTTGCCTCATTAAAAACCAAGTCCAAAAAATCTATTGAGACAAAACCGAACTTCAGAAAAAAGTACAAGTTGAACACTTTCCTAGGTTCATCTATACTGAATTTGGATGCATTTGGTTGCCAAATGAGTATCTTCAAACCACAACTTTGTGAATTTGTCTTCCAAGTTGTTTAAGACTTGCATAAGTGTTCTAGCTAGCTTTTTAGCCTTGGGTTTTGATTTAATACTATCTTGAATCTTCAAAGTCTCTTCTTTATCAAGTTTAACCTCAAATAAAAGTATAAGTACATGATGGTCCAATGTGCCTTGTTTAGCTCCTTGTTTGAACCTGTCCAGAATTATATTAGTCATTTTTCAGAAAATTGATTATTAAAGTATCAAACTAAAGGACCTTTGAAATCATCATATTCTACATCAAGATTAAGGTCAATTTATTAACAAAAAAAAAAAAAAATATATGTCAATTTCACTGCATTTTGACGGACGGTAGATGCTTCTAGTTTTGTTGCCCTTAAACACCAAAATAAAAGGCTTACATCTACAAAATGAGAATAAGTTGTCAAGGTTTCGAGATGGAATCAATCGATTGCGTGGTTCACTATCCTAATTAATTAGGATATCTTTTAGTTTTTTGCAATTTAAAATTCCGGAGTTTACTATCATGATATTTCATTTGTAATCTTTTTCTTCAATTTAGACAATCAATTTTCTATATATGTTTGTTGGCTTATACTATGTAAATTCGTAATCCCCCAAAGCTTTACAAGCACACGGTGATATATTGTGTTTTTAACTGATTTGGGCTCTTGTTTATTCTTCGTTTTAAGTAGTTTCACTTACACTTAGGACTAGTTCGGTTGCATTTTGCATTTCATTACATATTTCGGGTATCTAAAGAGTGCAAAGCTGAATTGGAGTCAAAACCGTCAAAAAAGAATCAAAAAGGAGCATCAGGGAAGAGTATCGACCTGTTGTATCGGCTGGATTTGCCGATACAACTCATGAAGAACCTGTCCCGGAAGTTTCTAGCCGATACAGTTGAGCAGATATGGTGGTATCAGCCAACGTGTATCAGTTATGTGCAACCGATACGAATCATGAAGAAGTGATATCGACCCAAGGAGGCCGGTACACATGGCCCGATACACACCTATCGCCCAGTGTGTACCAGTTGGATGGAAGCGATGTGGACCATGAAGAAAACGTATCGACCCCTAGTATCAGTCGTTTTGGCCGATATCGATTCCAAAAAGTCAAAAATAAAATGTTGACCAAGACCTTTACCCAATTTTTTAGTGGGTTAACCAACTTTTTTTGGGTTAACCCAAGACTTTTTGGGAGGACTATAAAAGGTTGAAAAACCTAATTTCACAACTTATGCTTTTATCTTATTTTTAAGCTTTAATTTCTCTAAGAACTCTTTGTAATCTTTTGATCATTAATCAATGTTGATTTTGATTCCTTGTTTGATTTGGTTCTTTCTCATCCAAATATTCTTCTAATTATGTTTAATCACATATCTTTTATAAGATTTTGTGTTTTCTATATGATTAGTGAGTAGTCCATTTTGAGCACATGGTTGGGTAGATTAGGGGTGACTAGGTGATGGATTGTGGTTTTTAAGATTTGTAATTCATAAATCTTTCTTGTAGGTGATGTTCTTAATGCTAGGAATGAATTGATCACTCAAATCTAGAAGTTATAAAAATTGTGCCCGAAAGGTGTTCGACAAAATTCCTGAACCAATCGTTGCTTGCTAAATGAGGCCTAACAAAGAGATTTGTGTTAGTTAGTTTAGTGGTTTAGGATATATTGGATCTTAATGTTCTTAATTGTGTAGTTTTCCAAGAGATTGTCTAAATTGCATGATTATGAAAAAGATTAGTACCATGAAAGTGGATTAGTCTAGGTTTTGGAATCTTAGACCAAAGATTAGCTTAATAGTTAGAATTGAACATCACATGAATTCATTTGATCACATGAATCAATTACCTACACCATTTTCTTAGACTTTTACATTTGAATTCAATCTTAATTTTCTGTTGACTTTTGTTAATTGCAGTTGACTTTTGAAACATTTGATTTTTATTTGACTTTTTAGTTTATGATTACTGGAAATGATTAAAACATTCCAATTCTTATTGGTTTATATTAGATACAATTGTAATAGGATTAGTGTGTTAATCTCTACCTGAATTTGGTTGATACCTTAAGTTCTACAATGATGAATGAATGGACTTGAGTATTTGCTTGAATAAGTATAAAATCTTGTTTATCACACGATTTTAAGATCTAAAAACTTGATGGTGTGAAGATCGCCACAAAGAGTTGCGAAATTTCTTTGATAAGATCACAAACCACGATGCAAGTGAATCTACACGATGAACAGAAACTTAATATTTGTAATATAGTCGAATCATAGTTAAAATGAACAAGTAAAACATGGAAAAAAGTTCAAAGAGAATACACTGATGAATTTATTTATTTTTTACAAAGAAAGGAAGGGTATGTATATTAAGCTAATGGGGAACAATAAATAAAGAATAAATAAAAAGGACGAAATACTCCTAATTGAATGGTTTAGAAGGAATGCTCCTCCTTGATCTTGTATCCATTTGAGCAAAAACTAGTAGATTCTGGGTCAAACAAGGAAACTGTTCGTCCGAGTTTGAGAAGGAGCCTGTGAGCTCTTGGAAGTATATGGTTATTTTAGAATGTCACCAAAACACTTAGTTTGAAGAAAATATCACCTTGACTTGTTAGAACTTCTTTAGGTTCAAAATATGGCAATTGGAGTCTTGGATGAGTCCTCTTTATTCATGGGTATTTGGATCTTGGGAATAACTCTTATAGTCCTATCAATGAAACTCTCCTGGATGCCAAATTAAGTTATGCATTGGTTGATAGTTCTTCCAGTCTGAGTTGGTGGTTAGATTATGTCCAAAATAACCTCGGGTTGGAACCAGGGTTAGAAGACTCTTTGTTGAGCTCATAATATGTTCCAATTAGTCTTTAGGACATATCATATTATTTTGGGTCTTTGATGGGATGGACAAGCTGTGTAGATCCATTTAAATTATTCTTGGCCAAGAGATTGGGTTGGGCATTGGCCATCTCTTGATCTAGCGTTGGGTAGAGGTAAAGTGGCTTAAATAGTCTCTTCATCATGGTCATTTGGCTGAAAAATCTTCAATGTCCAGGGATGGTTCATTTCAATTTGCTTCTAATTTATTTGGCCAAGTTGTTGGGACTTTAGGTTTGGCTCGTGTTGATTTTGGTGTCTTGGCAGGTTGTTCTATGTGATAAAATATTTTGTGAGCAATCTCATTTTTATGGTCACTTGGCTGCTAAATTCCAAGGATATGTCCTTTTTTCCTTACTTGGGTCCAACATATGCTACATGGCTTTCTTGACCTATATCGGGGTCACATAGTACTGGCCCATATCTTTGGTTGGTAATGATGACTTCATTGTACTTTATCTTTTATTTGACTTTTTAGTTCTCGAAACTAGATCACCTCCATGAAGATAAAACAATAGTATGTAAGGGAATTGAATTAGTTAAAGACTGAAAAAAATTTACTATCAATTTGGCATCATTGCCAATTGGGTGTTTGTTTATTACATTAAAGATTTCAGATAACTTGAGATCAAGTTCGTTTACTATGTACTCTGACTACTCACATTGTGTTCAGCTTTTTTCTTTGTATTTCAGGTACATAGAAAGTTGTCTGTTTCTCTAAAGTGGGTAATACCAGAGTTAGTGAAAACTCTAGACGAAATTTTGTATGCAAACTAGTTCTCATGGCAATCATAATCTCTTACGCTATTTTGACAACATCAATTTGTTATAGAGTGAGTTACGAGAGCTAAGATCCAACATTAGAGTAGATCAACAAGGTCAACAAATGTCACCAAAAATGGCTTATCAACAACAACAAGTCCCTCCTGTTCGGGAGCGTTTTATTGGAGCTGGTGAAGCACATAGCCCCTGATCTTACTCGGTTTTAAAGCATAATAGTGGACATTTATGTTTGCTATTATGCATTATTCCGAGTGTTTTCATTGCATATTTGGTAGAATCAGGATTCTAGGTGTTCGGGTCGAGTCGGAGCAAAACGATGTATTTCAAAAGATTTCAGAAGTTTTCAGAAGTTACAGAAAAAAGTGCTCGATCGAGCACTTAAAGAGATCGATCGAGCAAAAGGTTTACGAGATGCACGATCCGGAAACGTTGTTGCTCAATCGGGAAAAAGTCCCTGGAAATTTCCGGAGATCAAGATCGATCGAAAAAAGAAGAAGGTTCGAGCAACAACTTGAGTTGCTCGAACGGGCAACCATGTGCCCAATCGAGCACATCCCCCGAGAAGAAACTGAAGATTTCAAAATTTTGCAGTAAAGTCCTCAAGCATATCCAAGTTTTCCATATTTATTATTTTACTTTTTTTAGTCTATAAATACATTGTGTTTTAGGCCTTTAGAACTTAAGATTTATTTTATTTTTTGAGAGAATTACTGAGGGAGAGGAGATTCAACATGTATTTGGATCAATTTCTGAACCCTTTTATAATATCTCTGTTGTTTTAATTATGTGTTCTTCTTTGATGTTGAATTGTTTGTGCATGCCAATGTCTAAGTAGTTTATTAGTTAGGTTTTAGGGTTTCCTAGGAAAACCAGGTTTGAATGTTAGGATTAACTTTGTAGGATTGAATTTTTTAGGTTCTTAGTCTAAATTTGTTCTTAATGCATGAATTAGCTTGATCACCTAGTTGATGATTCTAGGTTGATAAATACAAAGAGATTTGATTTAGAAACATGACCTAATTTAGATGAATAAGTGTTTTTACTTGCGAGAGTATTGTTTTAAATGCTTATGAACAATTGAATCTGATTGTAATGAATGATCGAATTGCTTAAAAGACGGCGAGAGTTTGTCTCTGGCAATTCGAGCATAGGGTTTAATACCATGAGGAGAAGATTATTCTTTATTCGTTTTTCATGTTGAGAACTATTTTCAATCCCAATCCCGCATGTTAACTTGACTTTAAACCTGAATACCTATGGATTTCCTTAATGCCTAGCGTTTTTATATTATAAGTTTAAACCGTTTTTAATTTACTGTTTTGATTCACAACCAATCTATTATTCTTGCTTTAGATAGCTTTGAAACTAAAACTAAACGTGTACTATTCTTGTCTTTGTGGAATCGATACCCTATCTATGCTACATTGAACTGTTCTCTGCAGTAATAGTTTAGAATTAAATTCTTAACCTATCAGCCCCCACACTCAAAGGGATGGGATTGTGCCTCCTGCTGTTCAAAATAACAACTTTGAAATCAAGCATAACTTGATTGCAATGGTTCAAACCAAAAATTTTCATGGCTTTCCTATGGAAGATCTCTAGGCCTACCTTGATGAGTTTAATAGGCTCTGTGTCCTAACCAACGTCAAAGGAGTCAGTGAATATGTCTCAAAGCTCAAAATCTTCCAATCCTCTCTTGGTTACAAAACACATCAATGGGAGAAGAAACTTCCTCATAACTCTATTACCTCTTGAAATGATTGCAAGAAGGCTTTACTTGCTAAGTTCTTCTCTACTTCAAGGATAGTAAGGCTCTGCAATGAGATCTCTGGATTTGTACAAAAGAATGCAGAAAAATTATGTGAGGCTTGGGAGCAGTTCAAAAGCTACACCTTGCAATGTCTTCATCGTGGATTCAACAATGAATTCCTTCTTAGCACACTATATAGAGGAGCTAGTCCCAAGATCAGAATGTTACTTGACACAGCCAGTAATGAGAGTTTTCTAAACAAAGATATTGATGATGGATGGAACTAGTGGAGAATTTAGCTCAATCTGATGGAAACTACAATAAAGACTATGATCAAAGTGTTCGGGGAAGTGTTAATTTTGGGGACACACATATAAAGGAGATCAACACTTTGAATGCCAAACTGGATAAGCTACTTCTAGCCCAACAATAACAAGTCCATGTCATTGGTGAGGAAGAACATGTTCAGGTTCAAGATGCGATGAATGCTCAGCAAGAAGAGATAAGTTGCGTTCATAGCCAAGGTGGCTTCAACAATGGTAATCCTCCACAGCAACAACCACAAAACAAGCCATTCATTCCGGATGCAAAAAATCATGGCTTTATTCCTGAGAAAAAGTTCAAAGTGGTATCCAACAACATCAACCAATGGGTACACCACTTAGCTTTATACCTAAACATCAACACTTCTCATATCCTGATGTTAAAGCCATGCTGCAACAAATTCCTCAAGGTTAAGCAAATGGTACAATGGTAAGTCTAAGAAGCTTGTTGAGCTCAACAACAAGATGGATTGCTGATTCAATGCCATATATACAAAGATTGAAGCTTTGGACGCAAGGATGAATTATCTGGAGGGTAAGTCTACTTCTACTTCAAAGCAATCTTTCCAACTTCATTAGAAAGCTATCTAGAATCCAAAGAAATTTGCACATGTCAATGCCATATTTTTGGGGAGTATAAAAGACATACCTGCTAGGAATGGATCTACTTACATCACTGAGGATAATGTAGTTCAAGTTGAGGGGATTCGAGTCTAAATGAAGCTCATATTGTAGTTTTTGCACAAGCTAATCCTGAAGTGAACGCCCAACCAGAATCAATAACCTGCTTCAACCATGTTCTTGCTGAAAACCAGCTGCTTCTAAGAAAAACGAAACAATTTGTACCACCACCTTACCGGCCCATAATGTCATTTCCAGCCAGACAAGAAGGAGATAATGAAGAAATACCAAGGATTTTATGAAAATTATATGAAATTTTTGTGTGAGAATCAGTTTAAGTTTGTGGTGACTATCGCACAAATCTGTTTAGATTTTTCAAGTGCGCTGAGTTGAGTTTTGTTCTTAACTTGAGTTGTTTTTTTGTGGCTATTCTTGAGGTAATTTCATGGAGAAGAACCAGAGAAGAGAGGAAGAAGACAAAAAGAAGAAGAATGAGAGAAAAGGAAAAATGAATATTGATCTAAAGAGGAAAAAGGAAAAAAAACAAACTTGTTGGCCAAGTTATTGAAAAATCCGAGACAATTTTAAATTTTTTTTCCAATCAGACCAGTTCTAAAGAGGAAATCAACCAAACCCGAGACCAAGTAGCTAAAGTCCCGCGACTTATCTAATTGTCCGAGTCACCCAACTGCACCATTGAGCTATCAACTCTTACATACCATAGCAAACCATCGACCATTCTACCTTCCCATTGATGCTTTACCCGAGACTAAGCTTTTCTAACCCATTTGTTTTAGTCGTTTTTTTGAATATTCTTTGCTTTAAATCGGAATTTTGAATAGTTAGTTTTTATTTATTCGGTTTTAATTTTTTTATTATTTCGTTTTTGATCTAGTTTGTTTAAATTTAAAAAAGAATACTAACACCTTAATTTTTTATTTATTTGTGCCTACTTGTAAGGTACAAATGGTTGTAGACTTCCATCAAGAAGTCCAAGAGAAGTTTAGCCCTCACGACCAACAATTTCTAGAAGAGCTAACTGCTAAAAGGGAGATATTCATTGACCAACGCCTTGAAGATCTCAAGCATCAACTCCTCCATTCACCTAAGCATAAAATAGAAAAGAGGAGAAGCGAATGAGGTCCATCGATCGAGTTTCTCGATGGCTAAAATCCCAAGACCCTAAGGTAAGTGAAGAAGGACCAAAACGAAGAACCAAAGGGCCGAGTTTAGAGTACAACTCCATCTTCAACGAGATGCAAGTTGAAACGGAAAGGATATTCAGTCCTAAAAGGAGCTAAAAACATGTTCTTAGAGCACTTAAACCCAAAGAAGTCAAGATAACCAAGGCTGAGCCAACACAAGAAGCTCAAGCTGAAAGTGCAAGTCAGGTTCTGAAGTTGGTCGAATCACAATCAAAATATCCATAAAATGAGAATGAACATGAGAGAAGACCTTTGATTCAAGCTGGATCACGAGTTTGCTCAAATACTCATCACCAACGACTATCTCCATGAGCCATATAAAAATTTGTTCGAGTTTTGGCCTTGAGATTTCGGAATACTCTGATAAGTGGGAAAAATATTACTATCAGCTCAAGTGTAATTTCTGCTTTCAACTTTTCATGTGGAGCCGGCCTATACATGCAAAGACCGCCAAAACCTCCATGAGCTGCAGTTGAATCAACCCAAGCTTTACCATTGAATTTCAAGAATCATCCGGTAAGTGGTAATATAAGTGCTAATACCCCAGGTGGAATCTCCATTCTGGACATTTACTGCCGAGCCGACTTACTCAAGCTTTCGGTCTAATATTTGCATTCCCTCGGAAAGTGTTCCAGAAAACGCTAACATCCCAGGTGGACTACTCATATCTCCACTTTCATATGGAGCAGATCCAAGCATGCATATAACTACATCAACATGGGCTACACAAGAATATGTTCAAGAAAAATGTTCAAAATTTATATTCGCCCGAAAAGTAACAAAAATATTGCTAACAGCCCATCTAGTTTTCAGTTATCTCAACTTTCATCTGGAGCCGAACCATGCAAGCCACTCACCACACCTACATGGGCTATAACAAAATATACTCGAAAAAAGTGAGTAAAATTTGGAATTCGCTCGAAAAGTGCCTGGAAAAATGCTAACAGCCTAGAAGGACTTCAGTTTTTCAACAGCTCAACCGAATGTGTTTTGTTGATGCCTTATCAAGCACCTTCACAGGCCAAAGGATTAACAACACCAAAAAATGAGCTCCGACTCATCAAGTTCCAGGTAAGTGCCATAATTAATGCTATAAGCCTTACTAAAATCCACTTGTTGTGCAGGTCACCTCTAGTTGGTAAAAGGCGCTCCCGGAGAGCACCAACTTGGACCAAAGAACAAACCGAGTGTGTTGCTAAGCTGCTGTTGAATAACCCACATCAGAATGACCCAAAGACAGAGAATAGACTAGTTACTTACAATCTAGATGGAACTGAAGCTGAAAATGGCGTTGGACCATCACTTGTTGAAGATTTCATCAAACCGAGCATATGGAGTTCCAACATTCTGTCCAAGCTGAGAATACCAGCTTGTGCCCCACCATGGTGTTTCAACAGACTAAATTGACGCCTGAAAATAATCAAGGGGATGATCCGAATCATCACCCAAACCAGAGAATCATTTCTATCCCCTACACTTGTCATTTTTGTTTATTATATTTGATCTATCTTACTATTGACTTGTGTTCACGTGTGCTTTTCAAGAATTTAGTGTGGGAACCAGGGATTAATGCTCACACAATGATCGAAATCCTTGCTCAACCAAAAGGACCCCTATGTAAGGTTGATACCAAGTCTAGATTTGATGAAACTAAATTGTTGCTTTCTTTTGTAGGAAAAGCATATTTGAGGACAATTATTTTAACTAGAAGGGGATGATGTAATCTTGAGAAGCTCTAAACAAGGAGCTGAAGAACAAGCAATGGATTTGCAAGAAGCTAAGCTTGTAGAAGGACTTGTAGATTAAGAGAATTTCAAAGAAGGAACTAAGAGGATGGAATCATCATTCATGAAGATAGATGAATTCTTCAACAAGTCCACACGCTCAATGGTCTACCCACTTAGAGGGACTCAAGGTTGCACTCTTTTTCATGAGTCTGGTTTTTTCCCAAATGTGTTTTCCATTCCAGGTTTTAATGAGGCAACTTGGGTACCTAAGCTACATAACTTTGGAACCAAAGAGCCTAGGCGAATTAAACATTGATTCACAAGGGAAGAATGGGCTGAATTTAGAAATAAACCAAGAAAGAAGACCAAAGCCCATCTCAAGTTTAAAATGGCTCATACACCATTGATGTCTCTGCATTTTAGTAGTTTTTAGAAGCCATTTACTGTTATTTTAAGATCATTTAGATGTCAATATGTTGCATTCCTAGGAAGTTTTTAGTAAATTAGTATTTTAGGAAGTTTTGCATTAGCACCTGCATACATGTGCATTTTGGAGTTATTTCAGGTTTTTAGGGAGTTCTCATAACAATATGACAATTTTGGAAAAGGAGAAGGAAAAGCCAACTCCGAGCCGGATTCGACGAGGCCAAGACAGCTTGATCACCCGGCTCGATCACAGCTCGAGCCCGACTCGATCACCTGGCTCGATCACTGCTCGAGCCCGGCTCGATCACTGCTCGAGCCCGGCTCGATCACCTGGATCGATCACTGCTCGAGCCCGGCTCGATCACAGCTCGAGCTGCCCAGCTCGATCACAACTTTAGCCCGGCTCGACCACAGCTCGAGCCCAGCTCGACCATAGCTCGATAACAGCTCGAGACCAGCTCGACCACAGCTCGAGCTGCCCAGCTCGATCACAACTTAAGCCCGGCTCGAGCCCAGCTCGACCACAGCTCGATCACAGCTCGACCACAGCTCGAGCTGGCCAGCTCGATCACAGCTTAAGCCCGGCTCGACCACAATTCGAGCCCAGCTTGATCACAGCTCGAGCTGCCCAGCTCGAGCCCAACTCGATCACAGCTCCATCCCAGCTCTATCACAGCTCGAGCCCGGCTCAATCACGGCTCTATCGCACCATCTTCTTCACCTCGATCTCATTTTTGACACGGCTCGATCGCAAGTATATTTTGGCTCAACCATAAACATACTTTGGCTCGATCACTTCACCTTCGTGTCTTCAACTGCTTCCAAGCAGTTTCCACGTCAAGCCAGCATCACGTCGAGCCATGCCGTGACTACCTCGAGCCACTTCATCGAGCCATGCCTTGACCACTTCCATGTCTTCACCTCGAACATTCAGAATATTCCTGCACAAACAAGATTTAAAGATCAAGGCCAATCATTACGTTTTTTCTTTTAGCGTTTTAGGGTTTTTGTGAAACACTATATAAACCCCAAAAATGCCTCCTTTTAGGTTTAAGCTTTATTTTTGCCATTTTAGGTTTGAGTCTTTGGTTTATTTTTCTCTCTATGTTCTTATGATGTAATGTTTAAACTCTGATTCCTTATAAAAATCTTGTTTAGCTTCTGGTTGTTATCCATCTTGTGCTTGCTGATCTTCTGATTTCCATCCTAATCATGTTTTTTTGCCTTGATCATAATTTATGGGTTTTGTTTTTGTTCATCATATGCTATGTTTTTTCTGGGTTTTGAGTTCTATTTCATCATATGCTTTGTTTTTCTGGGTTGAAGTTCTTTGTGTTCATCATCTTCATCTTCTGCATCTTAGGGGTTTAGCTTTGTTCTTCACGTTTTCTGCTTAGTGTTCTTGCTGTTCTTCATACCTGGACTTTTGATCTTAATGTCTTCCTTAGTATTTTCGTTTTCTTGTTTTCCTGTTTTCATTCCCACCATGTGTAGTGAGTAGTTCCTTTAGGTTCCTGAGGATGTGGTAGTCTGGTGTTGATATCCTGTTTTCCTCTATATGCCTAAGTTGATTGCTGTTAGTTCCCTTCTGTTTCACTGGACTTTATGCTGATTTCCTTCTAATCAACTGAAATTTGAACTTGGGCATTTCCGCACTCAAAAGGTGAATGATGAAATGCCTGAACATAGTGATTTCAGAGATTTGCATATCCTAGCCTAAGAGATTAGATGTTTAGGGTGTTTATTGGCTTTAGTAGATTGGTTGNNGGGAAGGATCACCAGTCAATAACCTATGTCTTCATGAATTTTCCCCCTTTGATTGCATTTTACCCTCATTATATTCCCTTTTTTTACTTAACTTGTTGTTGTCCTTAGTTTTCTTTTATGCATGTCATCTTTCATGTCCTGTTTATTTTATGCATGATTGTTTGTTTAGGAATTGTTAGTAAAACCCATTCTTCTTGTTTGGCTTGAATTAGTAGAATCCATTTGCATCTAGAGTGGTTAATGTTTGCACCCATTTGGATTGACACCTATTATTACTACAACGACATGATAGTATAATAGGAATTACACCATAAAAAACCTACTATCAATTTGGCGCCTTTGCCAATTGGGTGTTTAGTTATTACATTTTGGATTGTGGATCTATTGAGATCAAGTCCTTTTTCTACTTCCATACTCACTCTGTTTGCCTTGTCTACTTTGTTTTCAGGTACTTTCCTTTCCTTGTATGCACCTGCGAAGTAGAGGACCGACCGGCCTAATTCCACTCGTTGAAGATATTAGAGCACTTGAACGGGAATACACTCGTGAAAGAAGGAAACAAGAACGCTTGGAACACTTATGCAGGTTGGATTTAAACATGGCAGACAATAACGACCAACACAACCAGCACACTATTGGTGGTGGGGACAACCCGAACACTCACACCCAACGTCATGGAATCAACCCTCCTGCTGTACAGAACAACAACTTTGAGATAAAGCACATCTTGATTGCCATGGTACAAGGGAAAAATTTCCATAGCTTGCCGATGGAAGATCCACTCGACCACCTGGACGAGTTCGATCGCTTTTGTAGTCTCACCAAAATCAACGGCGTGAGTGAAGACGAGTTCAAATTGCGACTTTTCCCATTCTCTTTGGGGGAGAAAGCTCACCATTGGGAAAATTCACTTCCACAAAAATCCATTACGACCTGGGACACCTGCAAGACAGCCTTTCTTGCAAAGTTTTTCTCCACCTCTCGTACTGCTCGCTTGCGGAACGACATCTCTGGTTTCGCACAGAAAAATGCAGAAACATTCTCTGAAGCGTGGGAACGGTTCAAGAATTACATCTTGCAATGTCCTCATCATGGCTTTAGCAAGGCTTCACTGCTTAGCACTCTATACCGGGGTGCTTTACCAAAGATGATGATGCTTCTTGATACTGCTAGTAATGGTAACTTCCTGAACAAGGGTGTTGACGATGGTTGGGAACTCGTGGAGAATCTGGCTCAATCAGATGGAATCAATAATGAGGANGCAGGTTCAGATACAAGCAGGGGAGACTGACCAACGTGAGGAGATTAGCTATGTTCAGAATCAAGGAGGATATAACAAGGGGTTCATCAACTACTCCAACAACCCCGGTCTTTCCTACCGCAGCAACAATGTAGCCAATCCCCAGGATCAAGTGTACCCTACACAATCGCAGAAAAATCTTTAGCCCTTCATCAATTATGCTCAGAATCGTGGTTTCCTTCCAAATCAGCAACCACAAGGTAAATTTCAGTAGCAACAATCTCATGGTGGTTTTCAGAAGCAACAAGTTGGTGTTCCTCCTGGTTTCCCCAATAACCAACCTTCAGCTGCATCTTCCAACGTTGAAGCCATGTTTCAACAGATTCTACAGGGTTAGGCTACCACCGCTATGGAAACTTCGAAGAAATTTGCTGAATTGAAGACACAAATTGATTGTTCCTACAATGACCTCCATCAGAATATTGACACATTAAACTCTAAGGTCAAATATTTGGAGAGCATCACTGCTTCTACTTCTACCTCAACCCCAAAGACAAATATCCAACTTCTAGGGAAAGCAGTTCAGAACCCAAAGGAGTATGCACATGTCAATGGCATCTTCTTGGGGAATACCCATGACTTTTCTTCTCGTACTTGTCCTACTCAAATCACAGAGGACAGTGTAGTTCAAGTTTGGGGGGGATTTGAGCTCATATGAAGCTGGAAATGCAGATTCTACAAAAACTTCTCTTGATTCCTTAACATGGACGAAACCATAGTCAGCTGTCAGAGTCAAGCCTATTCTTGATCATAAGCTATCTGTTTCAAAGGAGAAGGAAACACCTTATGTCCCTCCACCTTATATTCCAAGGTTGTCGTTCCCATCACGATTCAAGAAGGAGATAATGACAAAATACCCAGAAATCTTTGATAAACACATTAAGGANTTAGGTCCATTAAGTTCAACAAATTTTTATGTGATTTAGGAGCATCCATTAACTTGATGCCTCTCTCTATTGCCAAGAAGATGGAGTTCAATGAATCTAAAGCATCCAAAATATATATGATTTTGGCAGATAGATCCATTAGGCATCCTATTGGTACACTGGAAAATTTGCCCTTCAAGATAGGGGACGTAGAAATACCCACCAATTTTGTGGTGTTGGAAATGGATAAGGAGCCAAGGGACCCATTGATCTTTGGAAGGCCATTCTTAGCGACAGTTGAAGCTTTAATCAATTTCAAGAAGGGAAATATCGGGTTGAACATAGGTAATGGTCCAAAGATGATCTTCAACATCAAGGACAAGACAAAGACGCCTACAACCCAAGGTCAGCTATTCTCTATCAAGGATATGAATGAGGAAAATCATGAGGACGGGTACTCATGTAGTGATTCACTGGAGAATGAGTTTATAAAGGATCCAAACAGGATTTCAGAGCATACAGAAGCATCTGGGGTTGTCAAGGAACCAGATACATGAGTTCCTTTAGAGGTAAATGAAACCGGAAAATTGGGGGTAGCAACTAACCAGAGCAAACTTCTCATTTTAGAAGGAGAAAATTCTGAACTCAAGCACCAAGTTGTGCACATTCTACCTTAGAAGCCCACTTCGGGCACAACGCCCTCTTCAAACGGTTTTGAGTTTCAAACTCCAACAACGGACCTCAAGAAGGGTGACCAAGTGGTTCTGCTCAACCCAATGCTCAAGCACTGTCAAGGGAATGCAAACCCAAAATACCTCAAGAACTTCACAATCAAGGAAATCCTACCTGATGGAGCAATCATGCTTACTGTAGAGCCTGACAAGGAGTCAGAAGTGAATAACCAAGTCAACCCGAACAATGATGGTAGGGTAAGTCCATGAAGAAAGCCTGGTGAAGCGACCTCAGCTCTCCTTGGAGGACTGTCTCAGGGTCATAAATTTAAAAAAAGTCAAGCTTAGTGACTTTAAACAAGCTCACTTGGGAGGAAGTTGTAAAGACCCATATTTTCTACGTTAATATTTTCGGTTTTATGTAATTATTCCCGGTTATAAATCCCGA
>OVBE01008223.1:0-17451 GCA_900406425.1 Iberis pinnata
CGAGTAGAAGAGCGGCGGCGGCGGTGGTCCGATAAGAACCTACGGCGGCGGCGGCAATTTTTTTTTTTTTTTCGAGAAAAAGAAAAGAATTTAGGTTTTTAGGTGATAAAGAGAATTGCTCTGATACCATGAAGTAATTTGTATTGAATTGAATTGAATAAAGAAAGTACATAGAAAGCATATATATAGTAGTAGAATATCTTCTAAGAAGGTTCTAATAAATAAATTCTAATCCTAATAGAAATATATATCCTAATCCTAATACCCTNAATGCACATATTCAAGTTGTAGAACAACCTAGAGAGATTGGTTAACTAAGAAAATTTTCCAAAAAATCTTAGTTGGCCTTGTTGGAGATGGCGTAGTAAGCTGAGTAGTTGAATCCTTCATGTGGTCTACGAATAAAACTTCCATAATCAGCATCTTCAAGATTCTCAAGATTAAATATTCCGAAGGCAGGACCGGTTATTGCATCAACATAAAACAACATATAGACAACAGCGTCTGCCAAACAGTAATTATCTTCGGGAAAAATACAACGTAAAGAGAAAACATCATCAACATCATAATGCGGTTTGAATAACCACCACGAAGATCCAACTTTCACATTTATGTCTACCTTCGAAAAAGACATTCCTAAATCTTTTGCATAACGAACAGCATCCTCGTATGCGGTTTGAGACCATTTATGCTTTCGCTCGAGCAAAAAGTTTTCGGCTTGTGGAGTTGGTGCAGTAGGATAACATATCATTCTCTTAACAAGACTGCTTATTTCTACAAATCCGAGATGAGAGACTGCAATTCCAAATGGTTCGGGAATCTCAAAATTTTATGGAACTTTTGGTTTTGGACTGAACTTGGACATTTCGCTAAGGCGTAAAAAGTTAACCGCACGAAGCTTAAGATAAGTCATTACCTATAGGATCAAATAAAACCAAATGTGAAAATCCCGACTATAACTTTTAACAATTATAAATAAAACAAAACAAAAATAAGGTTTAGTCGAAACTAATTTCTATAAGGTGATATAATGATCATAACATCCTAAATTGATTAAGAAAAAATTATATTATGCAATAAAATTGTTTTAGAGTCAAGATGGTTTTGTTATATAAACATACTATAAAAAGTAATATAATATGCTCGAAAACAGTTTAATTTTTTGTTAAAGAGGAGAAGGTAAGTGGCCGAAACCAATATCTCTTATGGTGATAAACCATCTTCATTTGGTTTTTTAAAAATTATATCCCATCATAAAAAACTTTTAAATCTGAAATAATTTGTTAAAATAACATATTAAAAACCAAATAAGGATTATTTGACAATGGAAAACATATATTTTTTTGTTAAAAGATACAAAAAATAACAATAAATTTATGTAAGTGATACTATCAAATAGATTATTTATCGAAAACATATTTCAAGCTAGAAAATGCGGAGGTAAGATGATCTTGTTATAACATTACCATGATATAACATTACCATTATACCATTTGTGATGGTAGTAGAGACAGATTCAATCCGGTCAATATTCTTAGTGTCAAACATGCTTGTCTTGAGTCTAGCCAAATCTAAGAGGACATGAGAGACCACATTTTTAACAGCGGCTCGGTAAACGTCGACGTTTAAAGAAATGTTAACTTCAGGATCGATAGAGTTTGCTCTGGATCTGAAAAAGCCAAGCTTTCCTTCTTTACGAAGGCATTGTTCAAATTCCTTATTGCCTATAACATGTTGATCATTGGAAGTTGACATGAGATTTGTTTTTTTTTCTCTATGGATCGTTTTGAAGACTTGACTCGTACAAACTAAATAAGGGTTCGATGAGTGTGTTGTTGGGAAGATAAATTATTAGAATTGAAACGACAAATCAAAAGAGTTTCTACAAAAAGAATCTTTTTCCAAAGTGTATTCAATATTCATGTTGTCGTCGCAATTATTTCCAAAGCTCCACAATATTCGAGATATATTGATAACAAAACCAAGATCTTATGAGATTATTAATCTTTAAAACACAACACAAGTTTTTGTTATAAAGATATCAAAAACATTAGTGTCTTTGACCATAAAAATATTATTTAAACATTTTTTAACCATAATAATAAAAATAACTTTGAACTTAAAATTAAACACAATTAATAAACCCTAAATGTTTTTTAAAAACTTTTAAAAGTTTGTGGTATGTTAGAAGAATTTTATTGATAATTTTAGATTAAGAACATTTTAGTGTAGTTTGGAAAAAGTGGTCGATGATACATTTGTGGTATTTATGAGATTCTTCCAATTAAATGGGGGTGTAATAATTTTATATTTATATGGAAGTAACACTTGTATAAATAATTTTTTAAATACTACTTGAGATGAAGTTAAATATCCAAGTTTTACCAACAATAATTTTAGACAAAAGAAAGAAATTAATAATAGAATATGAAATCTTCATAAAAATAATATAATTTTTTATCATAATAGGATCATACAAACAATAAAATTAATTTTTAATCATTTAAACAAAACTAATGGTATCAACATATTGCTTCCTTGAGACCTCTACCCAAACTTCTATTCCTTTCTTGTGTTTAGCAAAAAGGAAAAATTGTTACCCTACTCTTTGGACTCACTTTCAAATCTAATCCATATTTTTAAAACTCACAATTAATATCCTAGTCAAGCTCTAAATTGAGATACCTTCTAAGGATATTAACATAATTAAAAAATTTTATTGAATTCTTTGATTAAAATATGACAAATAAATTGAAACAATGGGTATGATTTGAATAATAAAATGGGTGTCTATTAACAACTATGTAAGTATGAGAATATTTTGGGATACATCTAAACAATCAGAGTTTTTTGTAAAACCGACTAGAAAACAAAAGAATTAAGGAAATTTACAATTTGGAACAGGAAAAGGAAATCTTACAATTTGAACCCAAAAGAAGGAAATTTACAAATTGGAAGACAGTTATATAAATTCCGAAATCTCCTCTCTTCATAATCCCTATTATCTTGCAAACTCATCAATCGATCTCAGATCTAAATTTCACATCTTTCTTCAGCTTCCTCACAGAACTCTCTGGTCAAAATTTCAATCAATCAACATGTCAAACCAACCTGAATCTTCCGATTCGTAAGTACTCAGATCTCCAATTTTCGTTTTCCGATCACAAACTTTTCATCTTTTTAAGCTGATTTCTGGCTTGTTTCAGGAAATCGAAGAAAGATTTCAGTACTGCTATTCTTGAAAGGAAGAAATCACCAAATCGACTTGTTGTTGATGAAGCTATTAACGATGATAACTCTGTTGTCTCCCTTCATCCTTCTACTATGGAGAAGCTTCAACTTTTCCGTGGCGATACAATTCTCATCAAGGTTTGGTTTCTTTTAATCTGTGTTGCTAGAATCTGAAATCTCTGATTGATTACTTAGTTTTTGGTGTTCTGGAAGAGTGATTGTTAAACGATTCTTATGTGAGTTCTTACTTGATTCTCTGCTTATGGCTTTTTAGGGTAAGAAAAGGAAAGACACTATCTGCATTGCTTTAGCTGATGAATCATGTGAAGAACCAAAGATTCGAATGAACAAAGTCGTAAGATCTAACTTAAGAGTTAGACTTGGAGATGTTATTTCTGTTCATCAGTGTCCAGATGTTAAGTATGGAAAGCGTGTACACATTTTACCAGTTGATGATACTGTCGAAGGAGTTACCGGAAACCTCTTCGATGCTTTCCTTAAACGTATGTTAACTTGGATTGTTGTTTGTTTTATAACCTTGTAGATTACTGTCTTAACAAACTTCTTGCAACAGCTTACTTCTTGGAGGCGTATCGTCCAGTGAGGAAGGGGGATTTGTTTCTAGTTAGAGGAGGAATGAGGAGTGTTGAGTTTAAAGTTATCGAAACTGATCCTTCCGAGTACTGTGTAGTTGCTCCAGATACAGAGATTTTCTGTGAAGGTGAACCAGTTAAGAGAGAAGATGAAGAAAGGCTTGATGAAGTTGGTTATGATGATGTTGGTGGTGTTAGGAAACAGATGGCTCAGATTAGAGAACTCGTCGAGCTTCCTTTAAGGCATCCACAACTGTTTAAGTCGATTGGTGTGAAGCCACCTAAGGGTATTCTGCTTTATGGACCTCCCGGATCTGGAAAGACTCTGATTGCTCGAGCCGTGGCTAACGAAACAGGAGCTTTCTTCTTCTGTATTAACGGTCCAGAGATCATGTCGAAACTAGCTGGTGAGAGTGAGAGTAATCTAAGGAAAGCATTTGAGGAAGCTGAGAAGAATGCTCCTTCGATCATATTTATAGACGAGATTGATTCGATTGCACCAAAAAGAGAGAAGACTAATGGAGAAGTTGAGAGAAGGATTGTTTCTCAGCTTCTTACACTTATGGATGGATTGAAATCGCGTGCTCATGTTATTGTAATGGGAGCAACAAATCGTCCCAACAGTATCGATCCAGCTTTGAGAAGGTTTGGTAGATTCGACAGAGAAATCGATATTGGTGTTCCTGATGAAATCGGACGTCTTGAAGTTCTTAGGATTCATACGAAGAACATGAAGCTATCTGAAGATGTGGATTTAGAAAGAATCTCAAAGGACACACATGGATATGTTGGTGCTGATCTTGCAGCTCTATGTACTGAAGCTGCTCTTCAATGTATTAGAGAGAAGATGGATGTAATTGACTTAGAAGATGACTCTATTGACGCTGAAATCCTCAATTCAATGTCGGTATCTAATGAACACTTTCAGACCGCTCTTGGAAACAGCAATCCATCTGCACTTCGTGAAACCGTAAGTTAAATCAGAACCTGTTTATATCGCCTGCTTTTCGATTCTAATCATTCCATTTAACAGGTTGTGGAGGTTCCTAATGTCTCTTGGGAGGATATTGGAGGTCTTGAGAATGTTAAGAGAGAGCTACAAGAGGTATAATTGTTACCCTTTCGATCTAAATTGTTTCGATTCGTAGAAGCTAATCCGTGTTGCTATGTAGACTGTTCAATATCCTGTGGAGCATCCAGAGAAATTCGAGAAATTCGGAATGTCTCCATCGAAGGGAGTTCTATTCTACGGTCCTCCTGGATGTGGTAAGACCCTTTTAGCGAAAGCGATAGCGAACGAGTGTCAAGCGAACTTCATCAGCGTCAAAGGACCTGAGCTTCTAACAATGTGGTTTGGAGAAAGTGAAGCTAATGTTCGTGAAATCTTCGATAAAGCTCGTCAATCTGCACCTTGTGTTCTGTTTTTCGATGAGCTTGACTCTATTGCTACTCAAAGAGGAAGTAGCGTAGGAGATGCAGGCGGTGCAGCTGATAGAGTATTGAATCAGCTTTTAACCGAAATGGATGGAATGAATGCAAAGAAGACGGTTTTCATTATCGGAGCAACTAATAGACCGGATATTATCGATCCAGCTCTTCTTCGACCTGGTAGACTCGATCAACTTATATACATTCCTCTTCCTGATGAAGATTCGCGTCTCAACATCTTCAAAGCTTGCTTGAGGAAATCTCCCGTCGCTAAAGATGTCGATGTAACTGTGCTCGCGAAGTACACTCAAGGATTCAGTGGTGCTGATATTACTGAAATTTGTCAGAGAGCTTGCAAGTATGCTATCCGAGAAAACATCGAAAAGGTTAGCGATTTCGTTTCTTTAACTCCTGAATCGATTTGTAAATGTGAACTCTTGGTTAGGCCTAGCCAAAAGAACCGCTAACCGGAAAACTAAATTGGACCGAACCGAAAATTTGGTTACGGTCTGGATATCTTCAATTAAACCGCTGGATCTTATATAATACCATCCGCTGGTTTCGGTTTGGTTTTGGTTAATAACCGATACCCAAAATACCGAAATACATTATACATATATGTTTTTACATGCAAAAAAGTATGTTAAAGGAAATTTTCGGTTTTTAATCGGTTTCTTCGGGTTTTCAATCGTTTTTTATCGGTTCAATCTGCTGTTTTAGTATCCAAACCGACCGGAACCGAAATATCTAAAATGAACCGATAGGATTTTATGTTACCTTAACCATAATAACCATAACCTAACACAACCGAAATCGAAACCGGCTACTCTTGATGCTGATTCGGTTTTAATCTTGGGGATTCTTAGGATATTGAGAAGGAGCGTAGAAGGAGTGAGAATCCAGAAGCTATGGAGGAAGATTTAGTGGATGATGAAGTTGCAGAGATAAGAGCTGCTCATTTTGAAGAATCAATGAAGTATGCAAGGAGAAGTGTGAGTGATGCTGATATTCGCAAGTACCAAGCTTTTGCTCAGACTCTGCAGCAATCAAGAGGATTTGGAACTGAGTTTAGGTTTGATCCGACGGCGTCGGCTCCTGGACAAACCACTGGTGGTGCAACGGCTGATCCATTTGCTACTTCTACAGCTGCTGCAGCTGATGATGATGATCTCTACAGTTAGTTTTTATGAGTTCTAGTTTGTGTTCTCTTCTCTTAAATTTTTAGTCTTTTGTTATCATAACTCAGACACTACAACTTGAGCTCTGATCAGTTCGATGTTGTTTTAATCACAATGCTTTTGATCAGTTTCTTTTGTTAATTTCTTTGAAGTAATCATCTGCAGGCCATGTTACCCGAATACCGAAACAACACTGAACTGAAAAAATGGAACCAAAATCGAATTATACTTCCAAATATTCTGACCAGTTTATAAATATTTTTTTAGTTTGGATACATCCGAGTTTAAATATAAATGGATGTCTGAAAAATCGAATATAATTTTATATAGGTAGTTTTAATTGGGAAAATCGGACTTTCAGTTTGGATAATTTAGATTTTGGATCTAAAGTACCTATTATCCAAAAATATCTGAACCATAAACACAAGAATGAAAATTCGAATTACCACCTGAATTATCTCGTACAATATTAAATTTTATTTTTTTAAAAAGAACAAAGCCAAATCCGAACCCGAATAAGCCGGTTCCAGACTTAAACAAAAAATTACTCAATTTCTATATGGAGGTCTATATAATCGAACCCACCCGAAAAATCCGAAATCGGATCCGAATGACCACTAGACAAAAGTCATAAAGTGAGGAACTTTGATAGTTGAAACAATTAGAATTTGGAATATTAACACTAAACTTAACAAAGTAAAGATTAAAATGTTACGTATACTTTTATTTCAATTACTAGTTGTGTTTCTAACAGAAAAATTTCTTTCTTCCAAAAGAAGAAAACAATATTTATTGTACGACATTAAAGATGTGAGCTTTTGTTCATTTTTCAATCACTCTCTCTCTCTTTTAAGTCAATAATCCACTCTCTGTCTAGTTTCCAAAACGCCACCATTTTTTCCTTCTCTGTAACTCTATTGCAGATGAATCTGAACCTCCTACATAACAACAACAAGAGATCTCTTGGATTCAGATAAAGATTAGATCAAAGAAAGCAAAAAAAGAGTTTTAAGTTTTTGTAAGATTTGCCTCTGTTTAAGTAGATAGGATTGTAATGAACTTCTGCCCAAAAGCTCAAAAAGATTACTACAAAACAACAACAAGCAACAACAAATCACATTTAGAAAAATATGATCAACAAGAAGTAAAGAACAATTAAACATCCTAGATCCTAAAAACGTAAGGGTCTAAGAGGTCAGGGTTAAGAGGTCTGCTCTCCAAAAGAGAGTTATATAATATGGTAGGGGACTCGCGCTGAGGAGATGTACGGTTCTGACACCATAATAAAAACAAAAATAAACAGTGGAAGAAGAAACTCTTTGTACCTCCTTTGAATTCTTGAGAAGTAGGAAGAATTTCGATATAACATGTATCTTTGAATGATGTTAACACAACTATTTTCACTCGATACTGTGCATCAACAAGTTTTTACTTAATTAGAGAGGTAGAAGAAGATAAAGTTGTTGAGTTTCAATAAGTTTAAGGAATCTATACCGCATCTGCAGCTGCTTGTAATGTAACATGATCGCCCCATTCGCCATTTCTGGACATCTTCTTTAGATACTCATAAAAGTCCATTGGAACATATCCTTCATAAGAATCTGGACGCGATTTAAGCTATACACAAAAAGATTTCGATAAAAATGAGTTTAGTATCACCAAGATACAAGACTCAATGAATAGCAAATCGAAATCATCGAACCTGCTTCACTATTTGTCGTCTAACATGTTTATGACGATCTGCGGTTTTGTATAGTTGATCTGCTAAAGCACGAAACTGAAAAGAGAAATAGGCGAATTCAAGATTCAAGAATGATCAGTAAAGCCTAATTGTTTTGGGATTTTACCTGACAATTACCATCTCCTGGAACTTTAACCTCGGCGAAATCAAACATCTCTAACCTATTTCGAAGTCTTTCATGATCTGAAACTGCTTCTTCTTCAGGCGGTATCTCTCCATTTATTTTCGGTACGTACTACATACATACACATATTAAACTCAATTTTCATCGAAAAGATGTAACATAATTGATAAGAAAGTGTAGTGAGTTTACCGGTATAGGAACCATTTGATTCAATCTCCTTCCAAATTCACCATCAGAATCACATTGATCTGATTCCCATGAGTAAACATACTCATCTGTATCACTAGGACTTGAACACGAAAACCGATTAACCGAATCATCATCTTGATCATTATCATTACCTATCCATTCTACAACACCGAATCAAACACACACATATCTCAGTAATCTGATCCAAAACATGAAGGAGAAGAATTTTGAAATTCGATATAACCTGAAGAGTAATCAACATTGGTCTGATCATTCCAAGTATATTCATGATCATTGTTATAGTTGTTAGTATAACTTTCTTCTTGTTGATGTTGATGATGATTTGAATAGGACTCATTATTACCTTCTGTGATTTGAAGCTGTAAAAAATCATCTTGAAGTGTTCTTGCAATGATCTCATCATTATCTACATCACTACTATGATGATCTTGATCTTCTTCATACTCTCTATAATACTCATGATGATGAGGAGTTTCATCTATCTCTTGAATCATTTCAATACCATAAGGAGGATATGTAAATGGATGTGGACCAAGAAACCATTCTACAATACTTGTGTTCTCTTCATGTGAAACCATCTTCTAAAATTCAAAAACCCTAACCAAAGAATCAATAAAAAAGGTTGAAACTTTATCAATTTTATCCATTAAACTCAAAGCTTAATTAACACTTCAAAAACTGTTTTAAGTTGCGTAACTCTTTGAAAATCCAAACAATAGAGACTTTTCAACAATGAAGAAGTGTGACTCTAAAGAATTACAAAATGTTACTCCAAAAATTCTCAAATTAACAATTAGATACAAGTCATTATCACCATTAAAGCAACAAAAAATCCCAAATTAGAAACTACAATCTTTTGAAATCAAGAACAACACAGAGAAACAACTTGAAGACTGAGACGAATCTGAAACTAAAAAAAAAAAATCAATCAAAAAGATTATAAATCGACTTAGATCTGAGTATATAGAGAAGGGGTTAGATCAAAAACTCACCTTTTTCACACACTAACTCTCAGAAACTCGAAGATGTGAACTTTATTTTTTACTAAAAATGGACAACTTTTTTAGAAATTTGAGATGAAAGATTGAGAATTTAGGTTTGAAATGAACATTATACAAATGGAATTCGC
The DNA here is from genome assembly GCA_900406425.1 of Iberis pinnata. NCBI lineage: Eukaryota > Viridiplantae > Streptophyta > Magnoliopsida > Brassicales > Brassicaceae > Iberis > Iberis pinnata. The sequence goes on from OVBE01008223.1 coordinate 9,635, forward strand.
ACTTTCTCTTCTAAAAAGACTGAATTTTTTTCAGGAGGATGATGAGAAAGAAAAAAAAAAGATGGAGATATGATTCGAATAAAAATAAAGTTGTTCACTTTTTCTTCGATTTGGGAGAAACCCAGAAAATAAGAAAACGCGCAAAATGGTACTCGTGATTTATATAAAATTTCTGGGCATTAAGCTGTTTTTGTCATGAGAATTTGGAGCCGTTGGATCATTGAATATGAACGGTCACGGGTTTTTACCCTTTTTATTATTTATATAATCTTTTCCTTAATTCTTTATTACATTTTGTTTCTCGTGAGATTGATAGAACATTTTCCAAAGAGGTCGACCAAAGAAAAATACTAATCAAATTGATTTGGAAAATCTAAAATAAAATAAATATCAAAATCTTTGATTTATTATTATTATACAAATTAGGACCATAGGATCTAGTTTTGATTCTAATTTTATTATTATTATTTTAATTTAATGGATTCGACTTGGAATTTCCATAGTGCAAGTTTATTGTGCTTTTGGTTTCAAGTTTGTTGTAAGGTTTTATTTAATGGATTCGACTTGATATTTAAAATTATATTATGATATTTTAATTTAAATAATAATTACTGGTAACAAAAATATTTTAAAACGAAACACAATTTTGCATTACTATTAGGCTACACTTTCTTGATAATTAAAAAAAATACGTGTACAATTGTAAATATTTACGTTTCTTTGGTATAATCATATGCTCCATTTCTTTATGTTTTAAAAGAAAAAATATTTTAATTAATGTTTTTATGTAAAGAATAATTATATTTGATATCTGTGGTTGTTTATATATTGCCTTATGTTTTTTAATTAGTTTCCATTAACGATGTTTTTATATATAAAAAATGTATAATTTTTTTTGTAGATTTTTAAAGAAACATAGAGGGAATATGAGTCTTCAATTACTTTTAACAGTTACTCCCTCCGTTTCAAATTAGTTGTCGTTCTAAAAAAAAATTGTTTTAAAGTATATGTTGTTTTAGGTTTTCAATACAGAAATTAAATGAATTTGATTTTTTAACTAATAGAATAATTGCAGGAGTTTTTCTATTGGTTGATTTAAAATATTTAATGGTGTTTTTATAGAAAATAGAGATTTTTTAATTTGTGTAAAACTTTAAAACGACAAGTAATTCAGTAACATTTTACACTCTTTACCAAATCTTCCATAAAATCGAATTATGGTTAAGGAGCATTTAAGGAAGGATTAACATGCCTATGCAATAAAATAATTTTAAATTTTAATAATATATGGTTGCATAGTTTGAAGTTTCTCCCAAATCATATCTGGTGTGAATAATAAATTTTATTTTATTTTTGTCAGATTAAGAATCCCACGTGGCACCCACTCATTTTATTAAATTCCAAAAACATATAATTCAATTCTTTTAGGCAGCCCCTTTTCTTGAATTAAATTATAATTCACGCAATACTCATCACAAGTTTAAAAATTAATATTATTGGGACTATAAACAAGTAATTATACATTTTCTTTTTGTTAAAGTTTCTTAGGTTTTAATAAATGATCTAGGTTCTATGTTCTGGCGGTGAATTATATGGATGCTTTTCCAAAATTTTAATTCTTTGAATATTATAAAGTGTAAGCTTAATAGTTTGACAAAAAAAAAAGTGTAGGCTTAATTTCATAAAATCTATATTGACAAATTCATGCAGAATGAGATCTAAAAAGTTATATAAAACAAAATAAATGGACTAGCCAAAATAAAATAAAACCAAATTGTTGGTAAAAAAATGAAAAAAGTCAATTTATTTTGAATTAGCCTATAATTCAATATATTTAATTTTATGGCATGGGTCATGATTGATTTGAGAAACCCAAAAGTCATTTTTGTATAATTAAAATAGTAAAAATTAATTTTGTTAGGTAAGCAAAATGTAATTAAATGCATACGTCAATGATGGTGTGTTTTTATGAGAGTTAGTAGTTGTGAAGATTAGGATGATGTAAATTAGCAACACTTTTTTTAATGATCATATATGAATATTATATGTAATATGTCAATTATAGAGTATTATAACTAAAAATAGTCTATTTTCAAAAGGGTCAATGCATTATTTTAGGGAATTAAAGTATAAATAATGGTTACAATTGTATAAGTTCATAAAGCAAAATCTACCAAACAACATGCATTATTTTATCAATCATAAATAATAATTCAAAACAAAATCTACTACTAATGTGTGGTTACTTATCAAGTATGTGTTCAAGATAATGGCATCCACTAATTAGTAATTATCCAAAGAACTCATTTCAAGTTAGTATTATCTTCTCAAATTAATTTATTTCTAAAACATTTCTTTTAATTTTGTGGAGAAACTATGATTATTTTACTCAAAGGTTTAAATTTGAGGGCTTCCCTTATTTTCAGCCAAAATTAATGCTTCAAAAGTCAAATTGTTTGCCATTGTTGGTACACATGAGTTGAAAGCAATCTTATCAAAATAATTTCACTTATGGTAAATAAAATTAAAAAAAAAACATTTGATGTCTTTTTTTGTTGCTTTTGTTATTCTCACTTTAAGTTTGAATTCTTAAAAGTAGATAAAATTTAGGATGAATCTTTTGAAACTATGACAATGGATAGTGGCAAAATATGCATAATGCCTATGATATTAGCCACTAAATTCATTAATCATATCATTTGTTGACCAAAAAAAGAAAGTTATGAGCCGTTTGTTAGTGGATTGGGCTTTCAATAATTATGGACTTACTTTGGGCCCTTCATTTGGAATCATTTAACATTTTTAAATTACATCCATTTTTAAAAAATTTCGATACACCAAAACAAATTTTACATGAACACTACACACTTATGTGTAAATTATAATTCATAAAAAATGTAACATGTTATATTTAATTAAGATATGTAGATATATCAAAATTTTCAAAAATTGATTTGATTTTATTATTACTATATTATATATATTATAAACTAGAAGCTTTGAGAGTTATATAAATAAACAGAAAAATATATTAAAAAAAACTAAAAAAGGAAATTAATAAGTATAAATTTGATTAACTTTGATAAACCCTCTCTCTATATATTTTTAATCCTTTAAAAAGATTTATAGGAGATTTTGGTAATAAATAATACTTTTGATTATTTTATTTTTTACGAAATACAGTTTAGAAATACACAAATTTTTAGTTAAAAATGAGGAAATCCATGAAATGCCACAAAACAACTTCTTAATCCAAAATACATCACACATATCAGTTATTCAAAAGCTATAATTTTTTTTAATAAAAATAATACAATTAAAAAATTAAATTTTAAAGGTTTAAAAATTTAAATTTATAGGGGTTTAGATTCAATAATTAGGAGGTAGGATTTAGCGTTTAGTTTTGAAGGAGAATAAAATTTTATTTTAGATGTTTAGAGTTTAAATTTGAATTTTGAAAGCTATGGTGGAACAATAACACAAAAATGATATGATATTTTCAAAACATACTTATATTTAGGGTATTTTTAAGAATGCCTCTTGAAAAATCGATTATATCAAAAATGTTTTTATAGACTACAAATTTTAGATTTTAAATATTATATTTGTATTCTTGTATTACACGAACTTTAATTTAATATTTTGATAACATATTAACATACAACATTTTTTAGTAGTGTATAAAAAACGAAATTCTAACCAAATATAGGAACCTTTCTTTAAGAATATTTCCTATGTTTTATTTAGTTTGATGTTTAAAATTTTTGCACGTTGACTAATAAAATATAAAAAATTATTTATTTATTGTATCTCTTTTTTATAAAAATATTATTTATTACAACTAATTTAACAAATCAAAATAATTTTGCAAAATATTAATAATTTATTTTATAACTTTAAATATTTGCATAAAAATATGAAAACATTGCTTAACGCTTGTTCGTTTACCTGTCGCTAGCGACAACGATTGGTGACAAGTTTTTATTCGTTTGCCTATCGCTAGCGACAACGACTAGCAACTAAAACCAACGACAGGTCATTGTTCGTTTGTCAGTCGATGCGACCAGTGACAGCGACCAGCAACCGCAACAACGATTTTCGGTCGCTAGTTTTCTCAGCGACTGGTCGCAGATCGCAACGACACCTATTTTAAAAATAAAATAAATTATTAAATTAAATAAAAAATCATAAAAATTAAAATAAATTCAAAAAAATATAAATAAATTTATTAAATTAAAAAATGTGTATTTTGAGGAAAAACGCGTTTCCGCATTTTTGCAGATAAACACGTCTCCGCGTTTTTTTTCAGAAAAATGCGTTTTCAGTTTTTTTGTGGGAAAAAGTGTTTTTGGTTTTTTACAGAAAACATGTATTTGCTTTTTTAGGAAAAACGTCTTTTCGCTTTTTTTGCGGAAAAATATGTTTTCATTTTTTTTGTTGGAAAACGCATTTTTTTTGTTGGAAAACGCGTTTTTCCGTTTTATTGTGGAAAAACGCGTTTCTGCATTTTTTGCAGTAAAACGTGCTTCGTTTTTTTTTGCTGGAAAACGTGTTTCCTCATTGTTTACGGGAAAACGCGATATGCATAGCGTTTCCACGTTTTTTGCAGGAAAACGCGTTTCCACGTTTTTGGGTTTTTCCGTTTTTCGATACAAAATGAGTATTAATAAACTTCTCAAAACCAAACCGAACTCAAATATTTTCAAATTAAACCGATCCGATTTAGATTAAATATCTGAACGTATTTTATACATTATAACCCGAAAAAAACCAAAAACCGTTTGAACTGAACCAAAATCCAAATGTCCAGAATTAGTCGCAGCGACAGCCAAACGAACAGCACATCTTGTGTTCGAAGAACAACAAAAAGTGTCGTTGGTCGTTGTTGCTGTCGCAGCGACTGTAAAACAAACAACATAAAAAGTCGCTGATCATCGTCGCTATCGCTAACATTAGTGACAAGTAAAAGAACAGGATCTTAATATTATTAATATGGAAAACAAATCTAAACTTCTAAAACTTCATTTAAAATGAAAACAAAAAGTATGAGGAATCAACAAGAATGTTCACTCTTGTTCCAATTTCATACCAAATTTGGAAAGACAAGACAAAACAAAATCATTTATTTGTTATTAATCTCACTTTTTTAGTCAGACTACACACAGCTTAATTAATATTATCTCTCTCTTTATTATCTTCTTAATATAGAAACACCACACCAAACATAATAACAGAAAAACAAACAAACAATTAATTAACAAAGACTTGACCTAAAAATCAACAAGCTCTCACATTCTTTGGGTTCCATAACTTTTCTAACCAACCTTCTTCACCATCAAGAACGTTCTTCTTCTTCTCTTCTTCATCTCTAGAACCTTCTAGACTCTTCAGCGGAACAAGCAACTGCTTCTTAGAACCATTACCTTCAACAATCTTTGTCACCATCTCCAACACTTCACTCATCTTTGGACGTGCCTTTGGGTTCCTAGTAAGGCAAAGATTGGCTACAACCGCGAGTTTCTGAACCCATTTGATCAAGTACTTACCTTCTAGCCTTGGGTCTACTATGAGCCGGAACTTCTTTGTATCGGTTAAGTAAGGTCTTACCCATTCTAATAGCTTTTGCTCTCCTTTAGGCTTGTTCCGGTCTAATGGTCTCCTTCCTGTAATGAGCTCATAGATGAAAACTCCATAGCCCCAAACATCGCTTTTCGATGTGAGTCGACCTGTTTGGATATACTCTGGCGCTGCATAACCCATTGTTCCGACTACACCAGTAGAAACATGTGTTGATCCTGGTGAAGGACCTAAACGAGCCAAACCAAAATCCGAAAGCTTTGCTTTCCAATCTTCATCTAAGAGAATGTTGGAAGATTTGAAATCGCGGAATATTATCTACAAAAGGAAACAGATTTTAGTAAACTAATGAGAGAAATATATGAAGTTGAAGTTCCTTACTTGGAAGTCCATTTCTTCATGAAGATAAGTTAAACCACGAGCTGCGTCTTGAGCTATTCTTAATCTAAGGTCCCAAGTAAGTACAGTCGGTGATCGAGGTGATAAATGGAACTCAACGCTTTGATTTGGCATATATTCATAAACCAAAAGCCTTTGGATTCCACGTTCATCGTCTTCTGCACAATGGCCTAACAATTTCACCAAGTTCGAATGCTCGACTATCCCGAGAAAGTTCACTTCAGTCACCCATTCTTTATGACCCTGCAATCCTCTTTTGCCAAGCTGTTTAACCGCAACTTCGATTTTCTTTGATGGATCTTCTTGGTTCTTGATTGTTCCCCAAAAGACACAACCAAAACCACCTTCTCCAATCATAACAGATCGGCTAAAATTCCTTGTAACGGATTTGAGTTCAGCAATGGTGAACTCTCTGAGATTGTTTTCTCTAGTAGACATGTTTGGATTCGAGTTCCTTCCCGTGGATGATACCGTGCTCGTCCTAGAGGCTTCACGGGGACTAAAACCCGACGGTGAAACCGGCTTAGGACTCTTCTGTTCATCTTTCTTGTCCCCAAGAGGGAACAAAAAGCATCTCATTATCTTAAAGATGCTAAAACACTGAGATTTCTCCACTGATACACACAAAGATAACACAAACTAATTAGAGTGTGATAAAGTCTCTTCACTGGAGCATTAAATCAAAAACCTTGTCGACACTAAACTCAACAACATCCATTTTTAAATTTGATCTTTGAATCTATCTGATAAAAAAAACAAAAGGATCAAACTAAGTACGATATCATTGGACCTGTTAACATCACTCCAAATTAGAGATTCAAGAAGACCCTAAATTCTGCAACAAACCCTAAAATCTCGAGTGGGTGAAAACTTATGTAAAGCTCAAGCAATCACAAGTTTATTCATTTATACTAAAAATAGACTTCCCTTTATTGACTAAGAAGAAATATAAGGAACTATGAATTTCGTGAAGAAGGATTGGAGAAAGTTACAGCTCACCTTTGAGATCTTTGTGGACAGAAAAATCAAAACCTTTTCTATGAAGTTGAACAACGAAGGAGTTTAAGTCACAAAAATGGACTGTAGATTAGGAGGAAAAAAAGAGTTGTTTGGATCTTGTGAAATGAATTCACAACGAAAAGTTGGAGAAGACGAAGACGACGAAGAGGAGGAAGAAGAAAGAAAGTCAAACATGTAGTTGAGTATTCATATGAGAGAGAAGGAAACAAAATTGTTTTAGCCAAAACTTTTTTAATTTTAAATAATATTTCCATCTTTAGTAATAACTAATTCAGTTTTGTTATATTTATATTTATTATTATTATTATTATATTATTTAATATTTTTAGATAAATATATAATTTTTTCTTTGCGTGTAAACAAAACAAAGAAAATAACAAATACATGTTGAATTTTATTTAATTGATTGATGAAACATACGATTAGTATTGCTCCAATCTCAACCACTACGACCACCTAGATTATTATCGCAATTGCTCCCCTCGTATGCTTGGGATATATAACATCAATGAATATAGTCCTAAGTCCTAACACACTTGGACAATGAGAGAACCTTTGATCTTAATTGGAATTTGCTATTTGAAGGCTAAAAGCTTGACACCAGCCCGAAACTAAAAAATTTATATGGAAATGTCTTTTCAATAATCTAGCCGCATCGAATTTACGTTCCAAGCACTTAAAACCGATGCATGAGGTGTGGTGATAACAATGAAACAATTAGATTCCGAATGGTGACAGCGGATCATACGGTGTAGGTAAAAAAAATTGTTGGAACTCAATTTTGTGACAGTGACTTTTGTCACTTTTCCGGATGAGTTTTC
>OVBE01008224.1:0-17450 GCA_900406425.1 Iberis pinnata
CTGGGCCTTATGTCAAAATGAGCTTTTGGGAGCAGGTGCTAAACCTGGTATCAACAATTTCTATTTCATTGTGAATGATCTCACCTTATGTTCGTTATATATGAAACCTTAATGGTCTCTTGTTTCTGGATTACAATATATTCCCTTTGTTTTTAATTAATAGATGTTTTAGAGTTATAAATTTTCACACATATTAAAAAAACACTAGAAATTTTACTTATAAATGCATTATTTTTTAAATTAAATAATTTCTATGAATTAAACCAATAACATTTTAGTGAATTTAATTTTTTTAAAAAAAATTAATGTGTTTTGAATTTACAATTTGCAATTAAAAGTACGTTAAAAACTTAAAACATTTATCTTTAAAAATAAATTTAAAATCTAAAACATCTATAAATAAAAAAACTAGATGGAATATTTAATTCAACTTTTTAATAACATACATGATTTTCAAAAAAAAAATTCTCGAAATTTCAAAATCTAAAATCAGTGTATGCTTTTAAAATCAACACGCACTAACCCGCTAACAAATACCAATTTTAATGAGTACAAAAAACTGATTTTAGTGTTAAAGAAGTGTTTAAGTTCATAAATAAGTGTTGTTGTTGAGAATTCATCATTTTTTAGATATATCATAAATAAGTTCATAAATGAAATCTTACAAATAGAATTGGTTTTGAGTCAAAACAGATCAAACATATAATATAAAAGTTGTTAAACTCCCTTGAGAGATTGAATGTATTCATTGAAAAATATATGGGAGATATAATCTCAACAACTAATAAAAAAATTGATTTACATTTGAACCGATAATATCTATTATCTAATACCCTTTCGTAATTTGATTGGCGGTTCAATAACGGTTAAGATGGACTAAAATTCTTTGAAGAGAGGTGAATGAAGACCTTTTGTGAAGACATCTGCAAATTTCAGAGAGGATGGAACGTGTAGCACTTTCACCTGTCCTAAGGCAACCTTTTCTCTGACAAAATGAATGTCCAATTCAACATGTTTCGGGCGCTAGTGTTTTACTGGATTAGAGTCAAGATAAATTGAGCTTACATTGTCACGGTAAGCAATGGAAGCCTTGGTGATTGGACACTTTAGTTCGAGTAAGAGATTACGGAGCCAACAGAGTTCAGCGACTGAGTTCGCCACACCTTTGTATTCAGCTTCCGAGCTTAGGAGAGATACAGTTTGTTGCCGTTTGGGGGACCAAGAAATCAGATTCGAGCCAAGGTAGACACAATATCTCGATGTGGAGTGGCGTGTGTCCAGATAACCAGTCCAATCAGCATCTGTATAAGCGACTAGGCGATGATCTGAGGTTCGTTGCAAGAGTAAACTGTGTGATTTAGTGCCTTATATATAGAGAAGTATTTGCTTGAGTGCATCCACGTGAATAGTCTGAGATTGATACATGAAAAGGCATATCTGGTTAACTGCATAAGCTATTTCTGGGCGAGTAATTGTAAGGTATTGAAGGGCACTTGCGAGACTTCTGTAAAACTTGGGATCGTCTAACAAATGTCCATCAGTTGCTGAAAGTTTTCGTTGGAGATCAACTGGTGTTACACACGGTTTACAATCATTCATTTCAGCTCGTTGTAGGATATCTGATGCATAAGCAAATTGGCTTAGAAACAAACCAGACTTATAGAATTCAACATTTGATTCCTAAGAAGAAACTGAGCTGACCTAAATATGTCATGGGAAATTATTGTTTCAGCTTTGACATGATGAGGCCGAGAAAATTGGGTGAAGATGCAGTGAGTATTATGTCATCTACGTAAAGTAGAAGATAGGCAGTGTGTTCGCCATGGGCATAAACAAAGACAAAAGCATCACTTCGACTTGTATGGAAACCGATGTGACATAAGAGCTTGGCGAATCTAGAATTCCAAGCCCTAGGGGGCTTGTTTGAGTCCATAAATCTTCTTGTTTAGCTTACAAACATAACCATGTCGGGTTACATCAACAAAATTCCGTGGTTGATGCATGTAAACCGTTTCTTTCAATTGCCCATGAAGAAACGCATTCGGACATCTAGCTGATGTATTGGCCAGCCTCGGTCAGACTTAAATGGAGACCGTTCGGATTGTAGCTGGCTTGATGACGGGGTTAAATGTCTCTGTGAAATCAACTCCATATTCCTGCGATTTTCTATTTGTCACTAGACGTGCTAAATGTCTCTGTGAAATCAACTCCCTATTCCTACGATTTTCTATTTGTCACTAGACGTGTTTTATGTCGGATAGGCTTTCTATCTACACATAATTTCAGCATTAAAAAATCACATAGAACGCATAATATTAATGTTATCTTTGATACCATAAAAGTTGTTAAACACCTTGAGAGATTGATTGTATCATTTGTATACATTGAAAATATATACAAGGTTCTGTTACATTTGAACCAATAATATCTATCATCTAATAATATAAGCTTGTGATAATTTTAAAATACTTACAAGTTTAGTTAAGAAAGTGATCTATTTAAAATATATATATATATATATATATATATATATAATGTAAATCTAATCGATTCTTTTTTTTAATTTTATATAACAATTTTTAAAATTTTAGAACCCGCTGGCCGTGCACTTACAAGAAGGACAAGTATTAAAGATTTATCATTCCATGTGTACAATTGACTTTCCTTTTTTATGAAATTTATATAATGCAATCAATTATGGAACTTTAGTTGCGTGGACGAGATATGAACCACATTAGCTGGAACCGTTGGATTATGATCCAGAAAACATAAAAATATGTTTGAACTTTTACTACAAAATAATAAGTATACATAAGCAAAAATGTTGTCTAGTAGTTGAAATGCATTTATTAATTGCAAAATTTATTACTCCAAAGGCAATATATATGACTGTCCAACGACGGCATCTCCTCACGTGAAGTCGGCCACCACACCACGTATCTATTTTCCAATAATTCTTAATTCTTCCGTTTCGAATTACTTGTCGTTTTAGAGTTTTGCATACAAATTCAGAAATTTCTATTTACTATAAAAATATCATTAAATATTCTAAATCAATCAATAGAAAAAACGATAAAAAAATCAAATTCATTTAATTTCTGCATTGAAAACCTAAAACGACACATATTTTGAAACGAAAATTTTTCTCCATAACGACAACTAATCTGAAACAAAAGGAGTAGTATAATATCACCAAATTAACCAAATGCTAGTATTTTTAATTTATTTTAACTAATAGGAATTATTCGAAATTTTGAACTTGAATAATAAATTATATTCTTTATGTTCCAAAATATAAGTCTTTTTAACAAAAAATACAAAAAATAAAAAAAATAAAAGTTTAACCAATCAACAAAAATGTTCTATTTTTTAATTGGTTGTAAACTTTAAAAAGTGCATAGATATTTGAGAAGACCTTATATTTTAAAACAAAAATAAATCTCTAAAAAACCTTATTTTTGGAACAGAAGAAATATAAAAATATACTAGAACAAGTAAAAAGATAAAATTATTATTTCATTTAAGAGTTATAACTTGTGAGATAATAATGAGACCCATACAATAAATAGCATGACACTCGTAACAAAGACCCTTATTAATATGAATGGTCCCAAAAAGGTACCCGACCTTCAAATCAGTATAATTTTTCATATTCAAACATATTTTTCTTACCAAATTTATCTTTGAGAAACTTATAAAATATTCTGTTACAAGAATAAGTCACTATTTCAATCACTATATTAGTTGTAAAAAAACAGTTTTTGATTAGTATTTGTCTATTTGATAGTCAAACTCTTTTTGTTGGAAATGAGTATTAATGAGAAATTAGTCGATAAATACTGACGCAAAATTTATTGAATCTTTAGTCAAAAATTAATCGACATATTTTTGATTAATTTACAATAAATTTTTAAAAAGTATATATTTTATTTTTGACTAAATATCAATTAGATTTACCACAAATTAGCTACTAATAATTTAAAAAATTTAGTAAAAAATTAATCGATATTTTACAAAATTTTTAAAAATATATATTTTATTTTAAACTAATTTTTTACCAACAATTACCAAATAATAATGTTTTTACTAGTTTTTGAATTTTGAGTAACTTCATAGCAATACAGTTCCATTTAACGTTCAATCATATTAAATTTTGACTAATAACTGATCAGCTTAAAAGTTTAAAATAACTCTACCTAGCAAATCAATGGAAACGACTACGTATTGAATTTGAATAGATGATCAGTACTCTTATCTGTAGTTGTTTTCCCTCCATTATTATTTTTTAAGAAACAAATTAAATAAACAAAGAAAATATTATTGATAATGCTAAAATTTTATGTTATTAAGACATGAAACTAATTTTATTCTTATTTATGTCCACGTGCTATTGAAGGAAAGAAATGAGATATTTCTCGTTTTTGAATATAATTGTGACGTCAGTATTTAGACTAGGCTCGTGATTGGTAAGTGCTATGAATTTATATTTTTTGTTGTAGAAAGTTGGCTGTAGAAATTATTGCTGTAATTTTTATTTTTTGTTGTAGGATTTTGGCTTTAGAAATCTTGGTTGTAGGTTTTCAAAATAAAATTATGATTGGCAAATATCAGTGCTGTAGAGTTTTTTTTGCTCCGCAGAGCCAAAAATAAATTCAAAGCTCAAAAACTAGTGATTTGGACTTTTTGCTCTGCAGAGCCAAAAAATAAACAAAATGAAATATTTTGCTTTAGAAATCAAAAATTTTCACAGAGCTTGATTGGTGAAAACTTAATGTTTTATAAATCAATATAGCTCTGCGGAGATTCTAAAGCACTTACCAATCACCCCTTAGATAAAAAATATTATACAATGCAATGTTTGCCTAAAAAAATACAATGCAAATAGTTTTAAAAGCAGTCCAAGGGAAATCATCAAGTGGAAGTTTAAAAATAGTAGGTTTTAATTGAAAATTATTAGGTGGTCTTAAATATTGGTCCCTGGGAAAATTGTAAACTACATTAGGTTATTTTTCTAATTTCCTCTAGTGAATTTAGAGTTACCGAATTACAAACCGATTTTGCTCGGTTAAACAGATGGATTCAACATCAAACAACGACTACACATAAAATTAAACAAAAAGCCGGTAGAAATATCGATATTTTCGAAGTCGGTGGCCAAAAGAAGCAGGCAATTAAAATAGAGAAAAATACATTTTCTCACCAAAACATATTCTATCTAAACTGAGATTGTTGAGGAAGTCTTTGCACATGTAGCTCGAATAGAGCAGTTCGACTTATCATTGCTTTAGCCGCGAGTAATGGATGGGAGATACATCACTTGGATGTGAAAACAACGTTTTTGCATGGCAAATTAAAGGAAGAAGTGTATGTTAAACAACCAGATGGGTTCATCATAAAAGGAAGTGAAGAAAAGGTATACAAGCTAGATAAAGCACTTTACGGGTTAAGACAAGCACCTAGAGCATGGAACAACAAACTAAATACAATTCTAAAGGTGCTCAAAAGAAGCCTCTGTATATCGAAAACAAGAGGAAGAAAATTGGTTGATAGTGGCAGTATATGTGGATGATTTGCTTGTCACATGATCATTATTTGATCTAGTTCTCGAATTCAAAAAAGGTATGTCTACAAAATTCGATATGAGTGATTTGGGCAAATTGACATATTACCTCGGAATAGAAATACATCAACACGAGAGGGGAATAACATTAAAGCAAGAGAGATATGCTTTAAATATCTTAGAAGAAACACTCATGAAAGACTGCAATTCAACACATGTACCAATGGACATAAGTATAAAATTATCGAAGTCTAGGGAAGAAGAAGGAATCGATGAGACAGAGTTTGTAAGAACCATAGGATGTCTAAGGTATCTACTACATACAAGACCAGACTTATCTTATTGTGTTGGTGTGTTAAGCAGGTACATGCAAGAGCCAAAACAGTCTCATGGAGCGGTTCTTAAACAAGTTCTAATATATCTTAAGGGACCTTGTTCATTCAGATTATTCTACAAGAAGAAAACAAGATCAGACTCATCGGATTCAGCGATAGTAGTCACAATGAAAATCCAGACGACAGAAGAAGCACGACATGTCACATCTTTTACTTTAATGAATGTCCTATAACTTGGTGCTCTCAAAAGCAAGAGACAATTGCTTTATCTTCATGTGAAGTCGAGTTTATGGCTGCAACTAAAGCCGCCAAGTAAGCAATTTGGTTACGAGATTTGCTTGAAGAAATCAGCGGAGGATCGAGTGCTAAAGTGATTATTACGATCGATAATAAGTCAGCAATAGCCTTGACCAAAAATCTTGTATTCCATCGAAGAAGTAAGCATATACAAAAAAGGTATCATTTCATAAGAGAGTGTGTAGACAACGATCTTGTGGACGTCGAACATATACCTCGAACCGAACAAATAGCAGATATTTTGACTAAGGCACTTGGGAAAATCGAGTTCAATGAAATGAGGGAACTAATTGGTGTTCAAGAAATCGATGGACATAAGTTCAAGCTTAAGGGGGAGATCGTTGAGATAAGCTTGACTAAAAGGGAAACTTGAAGTGAAAGTTATTATTTATATTCCAAGATAAAGATAAGATATGGTCTTATCTTTTAGGAGTTATCTAAAAGATAGTTAGGAAGTGTTTTCCTAATAGGATTAGGAAGTTGTCTAATCCTATATAAAGGACATAAGACCATCAATTTTTAGGGAATAGAAATAAGAGAGATTTGTGAGTTTAGGGTTTTAAGAGAGAGATTAAGTTTTGAGTTATTTTCTTAATCTAATAAAAGTTGTTATTATTCTCTTAAAATAAAAATGCATATCATTTATTCCTTAAAATCACATTGTTTATATTGTTTCAATAAGAGAAAATTTATGAATGAACACAAAGTCCCCATAGCATCCCGAATAAATCTGGTAGTTCTGCAAAAACGCCAGAAAGATGCTTGAATTTCCTCTAATAGTGGATTAGAATTTATCTCAGTGAAAACACTGCCGCTGAGCCGGCAAGATTTGACTAGATGCGCCACCAGAACACATCAATCTTTCAGACAAGGCAGAATTGACAGACTCAAAACGCTATGGAGCGAGCCTTAAAGGACTTGATCTTAGCCAGATCTCGAGTAGAGACCAGGAGCAAGAGATGAACAAACCCCGGGAAAACGAAGACTAAAGTTTTTGCCAAAACCGGCTGAAGGGACTGACATGGAAGCATGACAAAACCAAACAAACTCCATAAGCCACATAAACTAAGGAGACAGAGCAAAAAGCTTATTTGGCCTTGAACTCGATCAAGACCAGAAAACAAGCACACCAAACCACCTTAGCCCTTGCCGTAAAGTTGGAGGCTCTACCCCAACTCCAGCAAAAGCGAAACCATAAAACCCACTTGGCAGGCCAAGGAGCGCTGACTCCTGCAAGACAAAAAAGGCCGAGCACTTGAAAACCAGCTTGAACTAGCTTCGACTAGAAGAGACACCAGAGAACTAGACTCGCAAAACCCAACTCCAAACACCAAAACACCAAGCCATGGAAACGCACCAGGGAGCTCCGCTGCTAACCCCTAACCGAGAAAGACGACTTACACAAAAAGTCTGAAAACCACAGAAGATGGATGACGCAAAAGGAGAGAGAGCAGAAATGAAGCCTCTGACGACCTCAACACCGTAGGACCATATAAACCAGATTAAGAAAAACGATTGAATTAGGTTTTCGAAACGATTCAAAAACCAAAAGGAAATACAGATACGGATTCGAAAAGATGTTTTCTTTCCTTAATTCTTTAAATCGCTCCTAGTGTCACGGTTTTGTGCAATGTAAGAATCCCAAGATACAACCACAAGAAGACCGATACAGATGCACTCAAGATCGGAATCTAACGAACTTAGATGTAACGATATAATCTCGAACTTAGGTGGTATCTTGTATTGTCTGACCCAAATTCGAACTTAGATGAACTTAGAAGCAGAAAAACCCAAATTCAGAAACTAAAAACATGACATTATTATCTTACCCCTAAGGTCTAAAAATACTAGTTAGTTTTTCTTAAATGCAATTTTACCCATGTCTCTCTCCTCTCTCTCTTATTATCTCTATCTCACTTTCTCTCACTCGCGTTTTTTATTCCACCCATTTTCCATAATATACGAAACTAGAGTTGGGTATTTTACCCGAAACCCGAACCGGAACCGAACTGAACTTTCAAATAACCCAAATGGGTTTTATAAATATTTAGTATGGGTACCCGAACCGACCCGGACCCGAACCGAAACCCGAATGGGTACCCAAAAACACGAATATATTTATAGATGTAAGTAATTTTATTGGGAATTTGGTTTTTGGTTGTATTTCAAAGTTTTTTTTGTTTGGGTAATTCAGGTTTTAGTTGGATTTTGGACCCAAATACCCAAATTATTCATATTACCCAAAAAATACAAACCGGGAAATCCAAAATACAAGACAAAAAAATCAAAATTACCCGAAAAATCTGAACAAAAAAATAATTCGGTTCCATATCGGGTTTTGGTAAAAAAAAAAAAAAAACCCGACCCGAACCCGAATAGACCCAACCCGAACCCAAACCAAAATTTACTCGGTTCCTATTTGGATCCTATGTAGTCGGACCTGAATTACCCAAACCGAACCCGAACCGAAACCCAATGCCCACCCCTATACGAAACGACTTCATATATACATACTACTGAATTTTTTCTTTATGATATATATTTTGGGTTTAGAGTTTATATTTTGGTTTATGGGTTTATATTTTGGGTTTAGGGTGTATATTTTGGGTTTAGGATTTATATTTTGGGTTAAAATTTAATATTTTGGATTTATGATTTATATTTTGGGTTTAGGGTTTATATTTTGGGTTGTGGGTTTATATTTTGGGTTTAAGGTTTATATTTTGGGTTTAGGGTTTATATTTTGGGTTATGGGTTTATATTTTGGATTTAGGATTTATATTTTGGGTAGAGTTTATATTTTGTGTTTAGGGTTTATATTTTGGGTTTATGCTTTATATTTTGGGTTATGGTCACTATTCACTATTCCACCTAGGGAAATAGTTAGTCAGTATATTTTTTTGTAGTCAGTATATTTTGGGGTTTAGAGTTTATATTTTTGTGTGTAGGGTTTATATTTTGAGGTTTATGGTTTTATATTTTCTGTTTAGGTTTATATTTTAAGTTTTAGAGTTTATATTTTGGGGTTAAGTTTATATTTTCGGTTTAGACTTTATATTTTTGTGTTTAGATTTTAGATTTTTCCTTTAGGTTTTATATTTTTGTGTTTGGAATTTATATTTTGTGTTTAGGTTTAGGGTTATATTTTAGAGTTTATGTCACCATTCATTATTTTATAATATATAAGTTTATTTTGAACAATTTTAATTTTGTTAGATTTAGAAAAAAATATGTTTTTTAAAGTAAGTTTTTATGATTTGATCATTCGAATTAAAATGATTAATTTGTAGAAAACAATGAAAGGAGGTGGAATAAAAAAGAAGAAGATGACAGAGAGAAGAAGGGCTTCTTTTAATTAAAAAAAGTTTCATAATTAAAAAAAATAAACAAGTGAGAGAGAGGAGAGGGAGAGAAGGTATAATTGAGATAGTTGATGTATTTCAATACCTATAAATCTAAGTATAAGCTCCAAGTGATATATCCTTAATTTTCCACCTACACATGAATATTCCACAAATTAGCCTAAAACCAAACCAACAAACCCCAAACTCAACTGGTACACATCAAACATTTAGACTAAATTTACAAAACAATAATTAACTAGAATGTAAACCAAATCTAACTCTAAATGTGAAAATCATAACATGTGACGAGCTACCTATTCAAAACTGTCGACACATCGAAAATGTGCTTCAGCGCTGAAGAGACGGGAACAAGCCGAAGATGGATGAGATTACCATCCAATAGTCACAAAAGTTGTAAAAGGAGTGGAAGAGTAACTCTAGTTCCGGCGGTTGCATGCATGGAATCCTGGTGAAGATAATGCGGAATGGAAGGACAAGGGAACTCCGCCATATGTTTAGCCATGAGATATGAACCGATATTCCTATTTCAAAACCCAAGCCTTTGTAACTTCTTGCAAAAGATCAGATTTAAACCCTAGCCGCCGTAACTGGACCGAAGACTCCGTGAGCCGTCCCCATGCCCCTGAGGTGGTGCTTCATCTCGCATTTATCCTCGATGATTCGATCTAGATTTAATGGGGGATAGAGGATCCGATCAAGTTGGAAAATGAAGAACAGGATTGCTTCTGAATCTTGGTGCACGCGGTCGTGCTCAGAAAAATCACTAGCGAAGTTCTCTGACTCTCTTTGAATAAGTCGGTACCTCCAAGTCCAAGAGAAAAAAAAAAGAGCTAGTTTTTTCTACGCTATAATTTTTTTATTTTATTATTACGATGTTTTTTGCAACGTTCAATTACGTGATGAAACATTCAAACCAATATTACTTATTTACTACGAATAAATTGACTAGAATATACTAAAGATAAATCTCTAAATTATCAAAAATATAAAGACTTTAGAAGTTAAGAATTCGACTCATGTTGAAAAGTATGTATTAACGTTACACTTACATAATATGAAATTCGTTCTAAAGAGATGTATTCTTTTAGACCCAAAATTTCCAAGTCAACAACAAAATTGAGTAGAATACTGATTAAAACAATGGCCACTTGGTTTCACCCCAAAAAATCTATGGCCACTTGATAAATAAATGATGATCAAATCTCCTATTAAGTACTAATATAATCAGTAAGTGAATTATCAAACTACTGTTTTTTTTCCGATAAAATTCTACCCAAGAAAATGTCTTGCAAAAAAATAAAAACCAGAATTTGCAAACTTTTTGTAATTTCAATGTGAAAACAAATGCAGAATAATATGATATCTATTTTAAATATCAGATAATTAAAATATAACTAGTTTATAGTCTAATGGTAGATACGTACCTAGAGTTTGAATTTGACATGAGTTTAATCCCAAAAATGTATAGTTTGGATTGTATAAGTTGTAGGTGTTGACAAAAAGAACAATTTCTAAGAGTCAAAGTCAGTTTTGGTCAAAAATATAAGAGGAATTAATTAAGAGTTGTTCACATTTGAATTTGTAACCAAATTTGTAACGTTTCCTTGTTGGCCGCAATTGCGTGTAATTGCGACATATGCATTACACACCATACTCATAATATACAAATAAAAACTCGCCTTTACCGAAAAAATATAATAACAAAATCTTGCTGCCTAATTAGTTAACAGACATTTTCAAAAATATCACCAAAAACTATATTTATTTTAAAAATATCATACACTTCCAAAAATTTTAAAAATACCACAAAAATGTTTTTGTTCCAAAAATACCACAAAATTTATAATAGTTTTAAAATTTCAAATTTAAACTCTAAACCCCCAAAACCAAACCCTACTCCCTCCAAAACTAAACCATAAACTCTATTTAGTGAACCCAAACCAAAAATTTTTAATTTTAAATCTTTAAAATTCAATTGTTATGTTTGTGGTATTTTGGAACATTTGAAAGTATTGTATTTTGGAAACTTTTGGGAGTGTGTGGTAGTTTTAGAATTTGAACTTCTTTTGATGGTGTTTCAAGGAATTCTTCTGAGTGTTAGTTAATTAACAAATGAACTATTGTTGAACCTTATTTTATTAGAAATTCTCAAAAATGCCATAAAAATAATTATACGTATTTTACTTAAATTTAAACCCTAAAATTCCAAAATCAAATCCTATTCTTTTTAAAGTTAAATCTTAAACTCTATTTAATGAATTTAAAATTTAAAATTTAAAATCTTAAATTTAGTTTTTTATGTTTATGGTATTTTTGGCATATTTGAAAAAATATGATATTTCTGAAACTTTTGGAAGCGTATGATATTTTTGAAATTTTAATATTTTTTAATGATATTTGAAAGAATTTTTCTATATTATTTAGTTAATAATAATTTAAAATAAAACGCGTACCACCATTAAACTCTCTATAAAATATTGTAACAAACTAGTCTAATATGTGGACGAGTTTACTCTTTGTAACATTCATGCTTTCAGCATGAATATTCTTATGGTGCGATTTTTATTCAACAAATCATGTAATCTAATCATTTTTAAATAAAAAATACAAAATTCATGTTTGATTTCAGCCGATTATTCGCATTAGCAAACAACAAGAATGGCATGAACACCATCTCCAACGCATGGTTTAAGGAGGTTTTAAAAAATTTTAAAAATAAAAATAAATTAAATAAGAAAAACTCAATCCTTATTTGAGAATTTTTGGGATTGGCCCTTCAATGGCACGTGTCAGCCATTTGACAAGTTGATGTATTTTTTTGTCAACTGTCGAATTGTTTTTTTTAATTCATAGTTTTTTTTTGTTTTTGAATAATAGATGAAAAAATTCGGATCGTAAAAAGATCTCAAACTCCGTTTGTTTCTATTTAAACTTTTAAAATTTCTTTTTTATTTGTTTTTATTTTGTGTATGTTTTAATTTTTAATATTTGCACAATTTATAATATAATTTTTATTTAAATTTTTAAAGAATCTTATAAAATTTCTATCAATTGAGGTCAAAAGTTAATAAATAAATTTAAAGTTTCTTAATTGAGTGTGATTAATAAAAAAATGTTTAAAATACCTTAAATGGATTTCTTTCATTGGACATGGTCTTAAATGTTTTCAACAAGCATCAAAAATTTTCTTACTGTTAAAAAGGTTAAACATGTGACAAGACGTATTACTACTATACATAGCCTTTTTGGTATGTAATTATATAGTTTCTATTCAATGTTAACTTGTATCTCCATTCTAAAGTACAAAATCTTTTACATTACTATATATTTGAGAGTTTACATATTCTGTTGGTAAAAACCTCATATTTATTTATCTTACGATGAAAGTAGGTTTAGTCTTGAGTCGGGATCGACCCATCTCTATGACAGCACAACAGTTCGAGAGTCCAGAAAAACATTAAGTCTAATAACTAGAAGGCTCAAGAACATAGGAAACCTAGTCAAGAGTTTGAGAGGAAGAAATACACGTGATACGAGCTAAAATCATGGAAGATTTATTTATTTATTTATGTTTAAAAAGAGTTACGTTACAGATCTAGAATCCAATTTCTTTTTTTATTTAAACATTTACTTATGGAAGGAAACATTTATGCATAAAAAGAATTGAAATTCTTTTACCTACAACTAAATTTTTTAAAATACCATCAAAAGAAATTAAAATTCTAAAAATAAAATACTCCAAAAAGTTTCAAAAAAATTATAATCTCAAATGTTCAAAAAATACCACAAACAGAAAAAAATAAATTTTCAAATTTTACAATTTAAAATTTTAGATTTGAGTTCACTAAATATAGTATATAGTTTAGTTTTGAAAGATGTAAGGTTTGATTTTTGGGTTTTTTATGGTTTAATTTTAAGTTTTAAAATTATTTCAAAATTTGTGGCATTTTTTGAACAAAAAAACACTTTTGTTGTATTTTTGAAATTTTTGGAAATATATGGTATTTTTGGAATAAACATAGTTTTTGTGGTATTTTTTGAAAAACTTCTATATAGTAATATTTTTAAAGATTTTTTTTAAATAACAAATTTCAAATTATATTTCATAATTTTTTGTATTTTAAAAGTTGGAAATACTAATATAACTTTCTAAATGTTATAAATGCTAGAAAATTATAACTTAAATATAAAAAATATTAAATAATAATTATAAAATAAATAGAGCTAAGGAGAATCGTGGAGACATGGTTACATGAGAGATACTACGCTCGATCCATTTCCTCTAACTAGAATCTTTCCTCTTTCTCTAATCATATCGAACCTCCCTAACCATCTCTTTTCTCCTTTCCTTTTCACCTATATGCACATTTTATATATATATATATATATATATAAGCACCTTCTTCTCTTCACTAAATTACAAAACCACGAACCCCAACAAAATAAAAAAGAAAAAGTTTGTATTTTTCTTTCACCTTTGATCTCTAATGGATCAAGAACTACCTTCTACTAGTACTAGTCCTAGCCCCAAACCTAAGCTACTTAACCGGCTCAACACGTATGTTGGTTCCAGCCGAATTGGAAAACGGTTCAAACTCTCAGAACGTAATTCTACTTTCACGACGGAGCTTCGTGCTGGTACGGCGACTTTCCTCACCATGGCTTATATTCTCGCCGTCAACGCTTCTATCCTTTCTGATTCCGGTGGAACTTGCTCTGTCTCCGATTGTATTCCTCTTTGCTCAAATCCAACGATTCCATCTTCCCAGTGTACCGGACCGGGTCTCCGATTGATCCAACCTGACGTTTCTTGTAAATTCAACCCGGTTAATCCCGGTTATGCTTCTTGTGTTGAAAGAATTCGTAAGGATCTAATCGTCGCCACCGTAGCTTCGTCTTTAATCGGTTGTGTAATCATGGGAGTGATGGCGAATCTTCCGTTAGCTTTAGCTCCGGGAATGGGAACTAACGCGTATTTCGCTTATACCGTTGTTGGATTTCATGGATCCGGTTCAATCTCTTATCGGACCGCACTCGCCGCTGTTTTCATTGAAGGATTGATATTTCTCTTCATCTCCGCCATAGGTTTCAGAGCAAAGCTAGCTAAACTCGTACCTAAACCAGTTAGAATCAGCTCCGCCGCCGGAATTGGACTTTTTCTCGCCTTTATTGGATTACAGAACAATCAAGGGATCGGTTTAGTCGGTTACAGTCCTTCAACTCTTATAACTCTCGCCGCATGTCCAAGCTCATCACGAGTATCGTTAGCTCCCGTTATAACGTCAGCTAACGGAACAGTTAGTTTACTCGCCGGAGGAGCAGTTTCTGGTAACATTATGTGCCTCCATGGACGAATGGAGAGCCCTACGTTTTGGCTAGGTATCGCCGGATTTGTGATCATAGCTTATTGTTTAGTGAAGAACGTCAAAGGAGCAATGATCTATGGGATCGTCTTCGTAACGGCCATTTCGTGGTTTCGTAACACTGAAGTGACGGCGTTTCCCAATACACCAGCCGGAGACGTAGCTCACGATTATTTCAAAAAAATCGTCGATGTACACACCATCAAACACACTGCCGGAGCTTTAAGCTTCTCCGGGATGAACAAGGGACATTTCTGGGAAGCTTTAGTGACTTTCCTCTACGTCGATATTCTAGACACGACAGGGACGCTTTACTCAATGGCCAGATTCGCCGGATTTGTGGACGAGAAGGGAGATTTCGCCGGACAATATTTCGCGTTTATGTCCGATGCGTCTTCGATTGTGATTGGATCGCTTCTCGGAACGTCTCCGGTGACTGTATTCATCGAATCATCGACTGGGATAAGGGAAGGAGGGAAGACGGGGATAACGGCGCTTACGGTGGCGGCTTATTTCTTCTTAGCAATGTTCTTCACACCGTTACTAGCTTCAATTCCGGCGTGGGCGGTTGGACCGCCGTTGATACTGGTGGGAGTGATGATGATGAAATCGGTGACGGAGATCGATTGGTTAGATATGAGGGAGGCAATTCCGGGATTCGTAACAATGATTCTGATGCCGTTGACTTACTCCATCGCGTATGGACTGATCGGAGGAATTGGAACATACATAGTACTACATCTATGGGATTGGGGAGAAGAAGGAATGGTGAAATTAGGGTTTTTGAAAAGGAAAGTGGAGGAAGATGATAACAGTGGACTTGTCAAAGTTAACGAAACTCATAACGTTTAGATTTTCTTCAAATTTTTTTTTTTTTTTTTGTCACTCAATTTTTTGTATTATTATTTTTTTCAAGAAGAAAAGACAAATGATTTATTTCTGTAGATTTTGGAAAAGAAAATTTGTAAAAATGGGGGAATGATAATTTTTTTAAAAAAATCGTCAAGATAAATTCTTTTTGTTGTTGTTGAACTCTCAAACCGAATTCTTTGTACTTCTCAATCTCTATCCTTCTCTCGGACTTTTGGATTTGTAGATTGTAAAGAACAAGAAAGAAAATGCACAAGATGTGTTCACCTTGAATTCACTTCTCTGAAAGAGAAAATTACATCTCAGAGGCCAGGATATACCCAGCAATTCACTAACTCACAAGACTGATTACAAGATTAGCTCCAAGAACAATGATCTTGAGCTCACAGAACAAAAAACACGAAGAAGATGAAATCGAGATTATGAGAAACATTGACTCGGTTCACTTATTTATCCATTAAACCGAGCAATACTCAACTAAACCAATAATTTGATTTGATCAGAACCAATCTACTTAAATTGAACCAGAACCAGCTAAACCATAAATCACATTCTCAAAATGAATATGATTTAAACTGGTCTTTGACTTCGACTTTGAGCTGAAACACTTTTAACATACTCCACCTTGTTTCTGCTTCAAACTTTGTCTTCAAATAACTTCAGCCAAAACCTTTTAACCCACCATGTAGCAATACCATTACATAACCTTGAGCTCCTGAGAATTTTGAATTCTCAAAGTGAATTGCTTCCTGACACAAGCCATACGGCTTAATTCTTCTTAACTCTGAGCAACTCCAATGCATTATCGAACTTGCTTACTGGAACCACCTTAGTTAGTATATCAGATGGATTGATGATGGTTGGAATCTTCAAGATTGAAATCTCTCCTGAAGTGACCTTCTCTCTGATGAAATTGTACTTCACTTGAATGTGTTTAGTGCGCTCATGATACACACTATTCTTGGAAAAGCATATAGCACTCTACGAATCACACCACACATCAACTGAACCTTGTTCATAACCAAAATCTTCAAACAATCCTTTGAGCCAGATTCCCTCCTTTGCTCCCTATGTAAGAGCAATATACTCTGCCTCAGTTGTTGACAGAGCTACCACAGGTTGAAGTCTTAACTTCCAGCTTACCAAACTTCCAGCAACTGTAAACATATAGCTTGAAATAGACCTTCTTTTATCAAGATCTGATGCAAAGTCTGCATCACAATATCCCTGTATCTGAAACTTGATATCCTTCTGATACACCAAACCCAGTCCTGAAGCTCCATTGATGTATCTCAATAACCATTTAACAACTTTCCAATGAGTTTGTCCAGGCTTGCTCATGTATCTACTTACCAATCCATTTTCATATTCTAGATCATGCTAGTTCCAATCATAGCATACATCATGCTACCTACTGCTGAGGCATATGGAACCTCATCTGCAATACTCTCTGTTATATCACCTCTAATAGCTAACAACTTAAAATGAGCCCATATACGCGTG
The DNA here is from genome assembly GCA_900406425.1 of Iberis pinnata. NCBI lineage: Eukaryota > Viridiplantae > Streptophyta > Magnoliopsida > Brassicales > Brassicaceae > Iberis > Iberis pinnata. The sequence continues at coordinate 17,294 of OVBE01008224.1, forward strand.
TGTGAAACCCTTGCACCATCCATTCTAAATGTCTTAACTACCTTCTTCAAATAATCTGTTTGTGACAAACTTAGAGTGCCATCTTTCCGGTCTCTTGTGATATTGTTGATACCAGGTTTAGCACCTGCCCTGAAAGCCCATTTCGACCCAAGGCCCA
>OVBE01008226.1:0-17449 GCA_900406425.1 Iberis pinnata
TTCAGTGTGCAGAGGTGACTTACCTCCCCGTACTCCCGCACAGCCAAACAACTGCATAGCGGTGCCAAAATGAGGTACATACCACCCTAAACCACTTATAGAGTCCCCGATTTTCCAAGAGCCATCGAAGAGACACCAATCCACCGAGGTGGGGATGGATTCTGGAGAAACACGTATTATCTGTTCGGATGATTGAACTGGAGGAACAACACCAGAATTGACTGCCAACCATTCTTTAGCCTCCGAAAGAGCTAGATCTAAGGTATCTCTTGGATCCCAATCATAGTTATTGAAGCATTTCGCATTTCGTGCTTTCCAAATATACCAAATCAACCACGGGAAAACCTGGAAAATCTTTTGTGAGGTTAGGTCTCTTACCCCCTCTAACAAATAGCTTATGTTCTCAAACAACTTATCCGAGGGAAAAACCCCTGGGCATGTGGGAATTTGAGAAAGAGCCCAGCACTGTAAAGCTGGTGGACAAACAAATAAAGCGTGATTAATGGATTCTTGGTCAGCTCCACACCGAGAACAATGGTCATCAGCTCTCAATTTTCGTTTCAACAGCTGGTCATTAACCGCAACTGCCCCGGCTAAAGCTTGCCAGAGGAAGTGTTTCTGCTTCAAGGGGGCACATTGCTTCCATATTGCAGCACTTAGTGGGGCTATGGAGGGTATTGCTAACCATTCACATGGATATCGTGTCTGCAAAGCAACAGCTAATTCGTAGCCAGACTTAACCGTATATTTGCCGGACTTTGTGAAATACCAGCATACACGATCCTGAATAAGAGGACACGGTCTAATTGCGAGAATGTCGGCAATATCCTCACTTCGAATCAAACCCCGAATAAGATTTAAGTTCCACTGGGAAGTATGGGGGATCAGTAGATCGGAAACTTTCATTGCAGGATTTATGCCCCCTTGGCACCCCTGGGGTGCTCGTGGAATTTGTCCCGCCAACCATGGATCATGCCAAACGCTCGTTTGACTTCCAGACCCAATAACAGTATACATTCCAGTTGTGAGGAGATCTTTAGACCCCCAAATACTTCTCCATCCATAGGAGGGGCGGTTCGGTTTTGTTGCGTGAAAGACCAGTCGGTCTTTATAATAACGCCCCTTCAGGACTCGGGCGAGAAGTGAATTCGGTGATGAACTCAACCTCCATAACTGCTTTGCCAACAATGCTTTGTTGAAAGCCTGTAATGACTTAAATCCTAGTCCTCCCCACTTCTTTGGCAAACAGAGCTTCTGCCAAGATACCCAATGAATGCCACAAGTAGTCCCCGAACCACTCCACCAATATTTTGCTATTGCGCTTGTTAGTTTCGACAATAATGTTGATGGTAGGGAAAAACACGACATTACATATGTTGGTAAAGCCTGGGCGACCGACTTAATGAGAATCTCTTTACCCCCTTTTGAGAGAAAACGTGACGACCAGCCATTTATACGAGCATCAAGACGTTCCCGGACATATGCGAAAATCTGACTTTTCGATCCCTGAAGTTGCTCTGGAATACCGAGGTACTTACCTCCTCCCCCTTCTGTATAAATACCTAATCGTTCTTTTAGAAGCCCCCGTTCGTGATGTGGGAAGGACTTTCCAAAAATTAGGGTAGATTTCTCCGAATTAATATGTTGGCCGGATGCCTGCCCATACAAGGTAAGTATCCTGGTTACCTCCTGACATTGAGCCAATGTAGCCTGGCAGAAAAGTAAACTATCATCTGCAAATAAGAGGTGTGACACAGGAGGGCACATTTTGGCCATCCTTATCCCATCGATTCGACCCATCGACTCCGCGTGGCGAAGGTTAGCAACCAGAACTTCTGTACATAGGATAAACAGATATGGGGATAGTGGATCCCCTTGACGGAGTCCTCTAGTAGGAGTAATCTGACCTTTCGGGGACCCATTTAGCAAAATACTATATGTAACAGATGTTACACAACTCATAATCCATCGAATCCAGGTATCGGCAAAACCGAGAGTACGTAATAGCGAGTTGAGAAAACTCCACTCAACACGGTCATAGGCTTTGCTCATATCCGTTTTTATGGCCATGTAGCCATTTCGGCATCTATATTGGGTCCGAAGAGCATGGAATGCTTCCTGAGCAAGTAAGACATTGTCTGTAATGGAACGCCCAGCCACAAAAGCAGATTGTGTTTCAGACACAATTTGTGGCAAAATCTTTTTCAAACGTTGGCACAACACTTTCGATAAAATCTTATAATTCACATTGCACAAGCTAATTGGGCGGAACTCGTTCATATCTTGGGGTCGCTCCGTCTTGGGTATGAGACAAATATTCGTTTCATTCAAAGAAACTTCGACCATTCCACCATCCATGAATTGTTGGATCATCTGGATTAAATCAGGGCCAACTATATGCCAATAACGCTGATAGAATAAAGCTGTCATTCCATCTGGGCCTGGTGCCTTCTCTGGGCCCATAGAAAACAGAGCCGACCTTACCTCCTCGGGTTGTAAAGGTCGTAAAAGTGTGTCATTCATTGCAGAAGTGACTCTCGGCGTGAGGGGAGCCATAGCTATATCTACATTTTCCACAGTTGATGATGTGAATAACGACTGAAAATAGGCTATTGCCTCTTGTTCAATTTCTTTATCTTTTTCTAACCAGATCCCTTGCTCATTTCGGATTCTTGAGATCCGGTTCCGCGCACGTCTTACCTTTGTCGAGGCATGAAAAAAACTTGTGTTTTTATCACCCTCCTGTAACCAGCTAATACGACTCTTCTGTTTCCAATATAGTTCCTCTGCTGTTAAGGCAGTCCTCAAGTCCTCTGTTATCTGTGGAATCTCGTGAGCCAAAGCATCATCCGAATGAGCTTTATCAAGCCTCAGCTTGAGGGAATTAACGAGTTCGCCAGAATTAATAACCTCTTTGTGGCGCCAACGGGATATCACGCCTCGACACCTCTTCACTAGCAGAGAAATTCCTCCACGACTTTGGGGACTGCGATCCGACCATCCTGCCTTAACAATAGATTCAAAATCTGGTTTTGCAGTCCATCGTTTATCAAACCGAAACTGACGTGCGCCAGTAAACCGTTGGGACGAGATTCGCAATAAGACCGGACGATGATCTGAACCATAAAAACTTAGATATTCGATAAAAGAGTGCGAGAAACGCTCATACCAATCCTCATTTCCCATCCCCCGGTCGAGACGACATCGCACCATTGTCTGACCTCGACGCCCAACCCACGAAAGACTATTACCCTGAAAAGGAAAATCAAGCATCCCACAACACTGTTTCATTAGACGGAAATCAAGAAAGGAGTTGTCATTTCGACGTCTTCCCCCTTGTTTTTCGTGATGATCTGTAATCTCATTAAAATCCCCTATTAGGGCCCATGGTGCAAAACGACGGCTTGAGATGCGTTTTAAATGTTCCCACACATAATCTCTATTTGACTGAACAGGTTCACCATAAACAAAAGAGACATAAACTTTATTACCATCAATTGTAATCAAAGTATCAATTACATTTTTATTGGAAGATAAAATAACAACTTGAAAAGAAGATAAAGCTAAAAGAGCTAAACCCCCACTACGCCCTATAGGGTCTACAGTAAAAAGAAAATCATATCCCAAATGTGCTTGAATGTCTTGTAGAAATTCACGCGATTGCTTGGTCTCCATTAAGAATAGGACTCCCGGAAATAACGTGCGCCGAAACTCCCGGAGTCTTCGAATTGCCAAGAAGCTACCCGCTCCTTGGCAATTCCAGCTCAAAAGCATTTTAACCTTCCGCCGGTGGTTTTCCCTCAACCACCGGGCTATCCTCAAACTTCTCTCCCACTACAGGATCCATCTTTGAGCAGGATGGAGGTAATTCAGAAACCAGACTCACCTTTGTTGCTATACCACTTGTTTGTCTTTGGAGATTTGCACCCTTAAAGGGGCTTCGCCCTATCTTTTTCCTTGGAAGTAGCGCCTTATCAAAAGTAGTTTCCGGTTTGTTGAGCTTTGACACAACCTTCCCCACAAAACCCTTTAGAGGAGAAATGATCTCTGTACTATCCATAGGAGATTCTATTAAAAATTGCTTATTTTGGGCAGGTCCAATTAGCATTGGGCTATCAAAAGGCCCAAAATGTGACACCATTTGATCACTAAACTGATCTGAAAAAAGCCCATCATTTAAAGAGACCCCTTCATTTTTGTCGTGGGCCCTAACTCCTGGGCTTGTCCCAACATTCTGCAGATGGGCCGCCAATTGCAATGGGCTTTCCAACAAAGCCTTTGCTAATCCTCCAATTGCTTCCTTAATGTTTTCTGGCAAAACTCCATGGGCTCCATCTGATAATGGGCTTTCCATAATTTTCTCTAAAGGGCCTAACGTGCCTAACAAACAAGCTGTATCACCCAGAATTTTTTGACCATTCGCAAGGTCCGACGACACGTCCCTCACATCCGCCGCCGAACTAGAACCATAGTCAACTCCACCAGAAGACTGGGTCACCCAACCCCTTTTATCATGACCACCACCCTTTGCCTCCACAACCGGTTCATCACTAAAGAGTTTTCTTTTCGCTGAGATTTTAGTAGTACCGGTCCGTGAGATACCGGTTTCCACCGAACCAAGCATATCGGCACGTCCCCCACCATTTGCCGGAATGAGCTTTGGTGATTGAAGATCTTCATCTTCTTGCATCACATCATCTGTGATCTTAGCCTTTTCCTTCTTCTTTCTAACCAAATCGGGACAATACCTTTTGTCATGTGTAATCCGATTGCATTTTGTACAATAAAAGTGCAACTTCTCATAAAAAAGCTTGACCCGCACAACATCGCCATTTTCAAATTCTAGTTCCCGAGAAAACACCAACGGCTTACGGCATTCCATAGCGACCTTAACTCGTCCATCTAAGACGTCATATTCCACAATTTCTCCGATATCCAAACCAACGGCATCAAGTGTCTCTTTAGCCCGATATATCTCTGGGACCCCTCTGACCCGAATCCAAAACAATATTTGAGATGGAAAATCTCTCCGAATCGTCGGCATCCATCTCTCCAAAGGCACCATCCAACCATCGAAATGGTAAGGACGATCCACCAAGACTTGTTTCAAGTCTTCTTCTTTTAAAAATTTAAATTGAAATTTTCCACCTTCGAGTTCGTAACCTTTGACTCTACCACGACAACCCCAAACCTGAGGTAGAACCGTCAGCAATGTCTTAATTCTTCCCATTTGTGTTGCTGGATTCAACACCCTACCCACAATTGTACGCTCATGATTTTTGATCATCAAGGAATTGTCAATGGGTTTCACCTTCACAGGCTTAGGTCTCCCAGACTCACCATCGGTTTTCAAGAAAGAGCTTTGAGAAGCCATGTGTAACAGAAGCAGAGAGAAGAGAAGAGAAAGAAAAACAGAGTTGTTCAAATGTGATCCCCACACCACTTGTGAGAGGGGACTAAATACCCAAAACAATATCAATAAACCTCGGCCCGAAAAATTCGCCGTGAATCCCGAGAACAAATCATGAAGAAAAACGAGATCAATCATCATCATTGCTCGATGATAGCCCAAACCATATCCTACCGTAGGATATCAACGAAAATTGGAAAACGAAATCAAAATCAGGGAGATTTGATTAACGCCAAAGAAGGAAAGATCCCGATCCCGATCTCAAGACGATTTACAAGGAAAGAAATCTCAGACGAATCAAGAGAATCAGAGCCGCACAAGATCCCGATCTAAAACACTGACCCAATCCATCTTCAAATCTCTGCCGCTTGTACAACACTTTCTATAATCAGTAATATTGAGTAATCAATCTTATCTATTGTGACAATACCACAAAAATAAAATTATGTTCTAAATTAGAGAACATTATTTTTCTTGTTTCAATCATAAAGTTTTTAATGAAATTTCATAAAAATATTACTTTCCTCGATTTTGAACTCAAATTATTCGCACAAATCAATTCGAATATGTTATAAAAAAAATTGGTGGGCGTAAGAGAGGCATGTCCATAAAATGTTGCACCCTCCTCTAACAGAAGATATACGTAAATGATCAAAAAGTTGTTTATAAGATTGTAGACCGTTTTTCATTTGTCCATTCCATCCAAGGAACCTTATTCCTTAGTTTTATTTTAATAACCAAAACTATATGACCATCCATTTTACTCTTTCTTTTACAAAACTTTAGTCAGATTCAATGGACCATGTTTTAGATCAGTACATGAAGCTCTCAGTTGAATTAAAATGTACAAAAGTATATACATATTTATCTTCTTCAGAAATATAATACAAAACCTCCGATGTTACTTTAAGATATTGAATTCGTTTCTGTTACATTAGAGCACAAACAATGCAAATCACTGAAACATTAGAGCACAAACAATGCAAATCACTGAAAAAAAGCTCTTAAGCTGAGGTGGGCCCACGATTTTAGCAAAAACCTGATCCAATTTTAGAGACAAAGAGCATGTCTCTTATAACATTTGTGGGGGCCCACATGCTAAGAACTCATTAGAGTATCATTATCGCTAATGTTTCAGCATTTCTTTACAAAAAAATAATAATAATAAATTGTACAAAAGATGAGAGAGATACGCATCCTCCTATAGATATTTTTAGAAAGTATCAGAACCGCCACGTGGCGGATTCTGATTGGCAAGAATTTTTTTTTTCTTTTTTTCTTTTCTTTTCGTCGGAGTTTTTTTTTTGTCTAATGTTTTTTTGAGTTTTTTTCATAATTTTTCTAAGGCTTGATTTTTGGGTATTCGGTTCAGTTTCGGTTCTTCGGATCCTATATTCGAATACCCAATTGATACTTTTTTAATATTCGGTTCGATTTTTGTTGTTTCGGGTCGGTTCGGTTCCACTTTTTTTATTCATGATTTTGTGTAGGCTGGACTTTCGGGTATTCGGTTCGATTCCGGTTATTCATATCCTAAATTCGAATATCCAATCGATACTAATCTAATATTCGGTTCTATGTCAGTTTCAGGTATTTCAGACCCGAAATACCAAAAAAAAATCCAAAACTTTCGGTTCTATGTCAATTTTTGGTTTTATGTTCAAATATTAATGCATTAACTAATTATTTTCATATTCAAATATGTCATAAAATTTATGTTCAAATATTTTCAATTAAAAATTATAGTTACAAAAATAATATTATTTTATTCTAAATATCCACCACTTGATTCTACCATTAATCCCCTAAAATAAGTAAAGTTACTTAATTTTCTCTAATCCTTTCTAAATTAATAAATTAATCTAAAGAATCTTAATTTGAATTCTACCAATAATCTTAGTGTTAGATCCCAATGTTCATGGTCTTAAGGATAAAAGTTAATTAGAAAAATTAGTAAAATTGTTGACAGTTCACACTATCAAAAAAATCATATGGTTTTACAAACTCCACGTTGAATTCGAAAAAGGTAAAAAGTTGTTTTATGAAAATCAAAAAGGTGTAATGTGAGTAGTGTTGGTCTGGTAGGCAGATGGAGATGAGTTCAGCTTCAACACTTTTATCAAATCTTTCGCCATTTGTCTCACCATCGCCGAACAGTTGCTCTGAATCACCACTAAAAGCTTCGTAACGCCGTTACTTCTCTCCACCGCCTCCTCCGCCGTCTTATATTCCCGTAACACGTAGCATAGACACCATAGAATCGTCACCGCGTGCTCCGTCGCCGTTGTTGATACCTTCAACAGCTTCTTCACTACTCCTTCCACGCATCTCCCGCTGTCGCCACAAATCTCCGATCTCCCTTCTCGCTTTGACGACAATGTCTCTAGCAACTTAAGCGATTTCTCCGTCGCCGCCACACTTGTTGTCTCGGTCAGGAGGATGTCTTTGATTTTCGTGATTGTTTTGGCGGCGATTAACTTCGACCTCACGCGTTTCGGTTTCGAGACTGTGATTAGGAAAGATAAACTCGCTTCAATCAAGCTTGGATCGGCCTCTGTGCTGAGTGATTTTATCAGCTCTTGTAGAATCTCGTCACGCTCTGCGATTAACAATTTCGATCGAGCGTCGAAGGATATCCACTCTAAAACCCTAATGGCTTCGATCTTCGATTCCAGATTTCCACGTTGGATTGCGAGGAGAATCGCCGTCAAGCAATCGCCACCATTGGCCAACATCAGATTCGATAAATGTTCCCGATCTCCCTTGATCGCATCCAAAATCATCAATGCTATAAGAGCTAGTTTGATCTTCGTCATTGTACGTATTCCTCCGTCTAAGGCAGCGATCATATCCACGAGCATTGGTACGAAATCCTTCTTCTCCGTGAGAGACTCTCTGTTCGCGTCGGGATTCCTCACGAATCTAGCGATTGTCGACAGAATCTCAAGACGAATCTCATCGTCTTTCTCGAGACTCAGTCTCCTTAAAGAGTCACTGACTTCTTCCATTGTCAGAACCTCTCGAGCAGACGCCGGATCAGGAGAACCAGCGGTGACAGAATCGGACCAGACTTTGATAAGCCGTTGAAGAGTGAGGTTAGGAACCAAATCTTTAGTTGGGAGAAGCTGCATAGTGGCGGGACAAGTGTTGTTGCCTCCATCTAGCCACCTTTGGATGCTGGCACGATCGTATGTCACACCGGTGCAGAGGCTAACGGGAGATCTCATTACGTCGAGAGATATCGGACACTTGAAGAAGCTAGGCACCGTAATGTACATCTCGGTTTCATCTCTCCCCATCGATTTCTGCGTTCGATAAGAAAACAGAAAAAGAAGAAGAAAAAAAAGGAAGCAGAGAAAATCTGGCGAGAAAATAAAGTTGGAAGATTAAGGAAAGAGAAAGATGATGTTAAGTGGGTGAGTGGACGATGGTTTAAAGGAGAGACTAGAGTTCTTTATTTCACTATATTCTTATTTTACTTTCAACAAAACATCCACTTTTTAGTTATTCCCAAAACATAATAAAATAAAATAAAAACCATTTCAGATTTAAAAAATTTGCATTATCAAACCAAGATATTGAGAGATTCATACTTCAAATGGTAACATAGGATTAAATATCGAGCTAGAAAATACACAAAATCTCAATTTGTGTTAAAAACAGTGGAGGATAATACAATTTACTGTTATACTTTTTTTAATTCCATTTAAATAAGATAATTGTGCATAAAACTAATATTATATATGATTTTATATTATTTATATAATATACCAATAGTATATTTATAATATTTTTTGTTGTCTTTATTATTTAAAAATATTAAACGGATTACAACATTACACAACCAACGAATTAAGCTTACAAAATTTGATTGACGGAGTTCAAAATTTCAGGAAACAAAATCCGTAACTTTTAACGCAAGACTCGAAAATTCAGGATGCAAAACCCACAAATTTCGACTGACGGCATTCGATATTCCACGAGACAAAACTCGAAACACATTAAAAAGCCAAAACAAACAAATTCAAGCAAAACAATAGAAGAGAACAGAAGAAAAAGATGAGTCCCAAAAGCAACCGGCATAAACACCACTCCATAAACTAAAAGCTGACGAACCAACTCCACACAATAGCCACGAGCAAGGCCAACTGAACACCACATCTGAAATTCCTCATAAAATGAAAATAATTAACTACCTCATGAATGAAAATCGCGGATATCAATAAGTCGGACATTGGGAACCGAGAAAACAAAAGAAACTCCAATAGAAATTTAGTAGGAAGTGAAGTCTAAATTCATATCGAGAAGATCGAAAAACACCAAAATGAATCACACTGAAAGAAAGGTCTCGGTCACACCACAGTATCTTTATAATTTAATTGGATATATATACTCATTAAATAAAACAACAATTGTCAGTATTTATCCCATATATCTCCCTAGGCCTGCGAATTCGGGTTAAACGGGTCGGTTCGGGTCGAGTTTTCGGTTTCTCGGTTTTTTTGGAATTTTTAAAACTTTTCGAATTAAACCGATTTAGAGTATGGTTCGGAACGGTTCGGGTTTTGGTTATTTCGGTTTTCAGATTTGTATTCCGTATTAACCTAATAATTTTCAGAAACCGTTTAAATTTTTGGAAATCGGTTATTATGGTTCAAATTGATATATAAAACCCGAAATAACCGATTTCCGAAACTTCATTTAACCAGTTCAAAACACATTCATCAATTCACCAATCCTAAACCATACAAAATTTGCATAAAACTAAATTGTAAACTTGTTTAGCAAACAGATTACAAACTAGCCTATCTCACACATTCATCATTCATAAACCATAAAAATACCATAACAAACTCACAATCTCACAAGTCACAAAAATCACAACTCTCACAGTCTCACACACTCACTCACAAGATAAAACACACAAGTACACAACTCACAACACCTAGTCATAATCATAACATCACCTGCAAGAGAAAAGACAAACTTGTTAGTACACTGATCAAGTTATCAGAATGGACCTTGCAAGTTGCAAGACTAGAGACTCACTCAAATACTCTGAAAGTGTTGAAATTTGTGAAGAAACTGTAAAACAGAAACATAAACAAAATAAATATAACAATGAAAACATAATCAGAGACAGACTTACTCAAATACTCAGTGTTAGACTCATTCACTTACTTATGCATCACACATCATCTCTTCAGAATTCAACCAATCATACTTGACTATCTTCATTCATCTGAGCCAAACAAAGAAGACAAACACACATGTAAGTATACAAGATTGAATGAATTAATGAAATATACAAAAATAAAAACATATTGGATTACCTAATCAATCGTGGAATTCAATTTCTTAAACCATTTGGATAAAGTTTGCAAGTTTTTCAGCTTGAATACTTGTCCTTAACCATTATTGTGTACACATCAAAGCCTCAATCATGACTCAAACAACTTCTGTATGGATCCAGTATACATCCACTGGTGTTGAATGCAGATTCAGAGGCTACAGAAGATACTTGAATGGAAAGAACAACTCTTGCCATCTCAGATAAGGTAGGATATTTAACAATGTTTCTCCTCCACCATGCTAAGACATCATAGTCTAACCCTAAACTGTTTTTTGTTCTTGGTACAGTCTTCTCAAGTAAGTACATGTCAAGATCACTAGTAAAATCCTCCTAGATTGTGTCATTCACCATTTCAGAGTATAAAGAATTCATCCTCTCATATCCATCATCATCTGATAAATCAAAGAGCATAGATTCATGCTATGTTTCTGTTGGGTCACTTCTTGTACTTACACTACATGATGACATGGTGCTTAGCCTTGAAGCATACGCTTCATATAGTTGCCGCATGACAGTCTTGATAGATGTCCTAAGATGAGTGCTTTCCAAATTATCTTTCCCGTAAAGCTTGTCAAAGCACAATGAAGCAAATTGCATCTTATTTCTTGGATCAAATACACTTGCAATTATCACAAGTGGATTCATATTGAGTAACTCATCCCAATACTTTTCAAACTTTAACCTCATATCTATTGCTTCTTTCTTTAGTGCCTCATAACTACTATTACTTAGTGAGATTAAGTTCCTCTCAATTGTCACAATCTCATTGTAACAAATTGAGGATGTCACTGTCTTAGAAGCAAAAAAAAAAAAAAAAAGATTGTGCAATTGAAGAAGATTTTTAGAAACTTCACCAATCTCTGGACTCCATCCCAACTTAATGAAGTTGGTGGACCAACTCATTTTTCTCCACCTTCTTCAACTTCCATAAAGTACTCATTGTACAGTTTGTCCTCAACTAAAATTTTATCAAAAGCAACCCTTAGTTTTAATGTTGTTGTCAGCATCAGATAAGTTGAACTTCATCTGGTTAAACAATCTAGTGATAAACTACCCCTAGTGACCTTCCCTGTGTCAACACGCATCTGAAATGATGCCAATCTAGCACCTGAAGACCTAACATACTTTCTAAAATTTCTAATTGCATATATGTTTTCATTAGTTTATTACATATTAGATCACTTTCAATGAAAAATGTATATATACTATGGTCTAATCGGGTAACCAAACAGTTCGACATAACCGAACCGAACCGAACCGTGGCACAAAACCAAAATTAATTTGAAGCTTCTCGATCGGTTTTTTGTTTCGGTTCAATTCCGAACTGAACCACCTCCTAACCGATTCGGTCTGGTTCGCAAATTTTGATTCGGTTATAAATCCCAGTCCTACATCTCCCATTGACTGCCTCCACCGGGACAAAAAAATCAAATATTAAAAGATTTGCCAATCTTTATACACGTGTGAGTTTGAGTGGGACCCGTATCAGCACGAGTGGCTTTTCCGTGGTCGTCGAGAGCACATGGACAGACATATCTGTATTCTGCATAAAGAAGAAAAAATACACTCCAAGTCCTAGTCAGCAAATACAAAGCTGATCTTCGTCAACGCCGAATATATTAATATATTTTGATGTCTAAATACTACTACTTTATAAAAATCAATCTTTTAATATGTGTGTACTGTTTTTTTAATATTGTGTTGTGGTTTCCACTAATAATTTATTTATTCCAAAGAAGCTGTTTGATTCAGGGAGAAAAGCAAAAGCGTTTTCTTTCTTGTCATCTTCTGCTAATTATATCCATTAACATTTTAGTTGTATAAATTAATTATGGTTGGACTGTCTTATTGTATGTATAATTGGCTAACAAATTTTTGTGGTTGCGTTAGTTATGATTTAAGTTCAGTGGATTTGAGTTTGGTTTATCTGTTAATCATTGCTTACGGTTGTTGTCCCATGCCATCTGTATATTACATAGGAGTACTAATTAATTTTAATTAATTAATAGTAGCCTTAAACAAGATCGTCTTATCTATAGTGCTTTTTTAGGTGCTATCTCTCCAACCATTCAACCTCTTCTCTCTCGTGCCCCTACTTCTGCTTCTGTGTGGGAGATCTTGGCTAACACCTATGCCAAGCCAAGTAGAGGACATGTCAAGAATCTCAAGACTCAGCTCAAAAACTGGAAGAAGGACAACAAAACTATAGATGAGTATTTTCAGGGCCATATCACCAAAATGGATGAACTTGCTATTCTAGGCAAACCAATGGAGCATGAAGATCAGATTGATCTTATTCTTGACGGCTTACCGGAAACATACAAACATGTTATTGAGCAAATGGAAGGCAGAGATGTACCTCCAACTCTCAATGAACTTCATGAAAAACTTATCAACTTTGAGGTCAAGCATCCAATTTGCCTGTCTCTCCATTCCCTGTTACGGTGAACATGGTTCAACACTCACGCCCAAACTCTAACCGGCAGAAGCATCCTAACAACTCTCAACTGTCTGCTTCTCGCTCTTTCACCAACAATCACACCTGGTCTAACTCCACCAATCGTTCACCGCGACCATACTTGGGCAAATGTCAGATTTGTGGTGTTCAAGGCCATAGTGCAAAGCATTGTCCGCAACTTCAGTGGACATGTGCCAGCCCAAATCAATCTTGGAGACCTCGTGCCAATATGGCTACTGCATCTCAATACTCAGCAAACAGCTGGGTCTTAGATAGTGGTGCTACTCACCACATTACCTCTGATCTGGATAATCTGTCTTTGCACCATCCTTACACTGGTAGCGATGATCTGCAGATTGCTGATGGCTCCACCCTACAAATTCAACAAACTGGTTCAGCATTATCTAAAGTTCTTTATGTTCCTCAAATACATAAGAACCTTATCTCAGTTTATAGACTGTGTAATGCTAATAATGTTTCTGTGGAATTTTTCCCTGCCTCATTTCAGGTGAAGGACCTAAACATGGGGGACCGATTACTCCAAGGCAAGACTAATCATGAATTGTATGAGTGACCTATGCATCTATCCAAGCCCGTAGCCTTCCATGCCACACCCACATCTAAAGCTACTTTGTCTGCTTGGCACTCAAGATTAGGCCATCCCTCTTTATCTATTCTCAAAACAGTTGTTAATCATTTCAGACTTCCAGTTTCCAATTCTTTTAAACATTTTTTGCCTTGTTCTGACTGTCTACTTATTAAATCCCATAAACTTCCTTTCTATAATTCTAGTCTTACTACTTCTTGTCCTTTAGAAGTTATATATACTGATGTATGGACTTCACCTATCCTCTCTTCTGATCATTATAAGTACTATCTTATTCTTATTGACCATTTCTCACGATATGTTTGGCTATATCCTATGAAATAAAATCACAGGTCAAAGATTTGTTTATAGTCTATAAAAGCCTGGTGGAAAATTATTTTCAACAGAAGATTGGGACATTGTTTTCGGACAATGGAGGTGAGTTCATAGTGTTAAGACCATACCTTACCGAGGCTGGGATTTCTTATCGTACGTCTCCGCCGCATACTCCTGAACACAATGGAATTGCGGAATGCAAGCATAGACATGTTGTTGACACGGCGCTTACACTTCTCTCTCACTCGTCAGTTCCAAAGACTTACTGGTCGTATGCTTTTGAAGCTGCTACTTACCTCATTAACCGACAACCTACTCTAGTTCTTCAGCATTTTTCCCCGTACCACAAAATTTTTGGTGATGAACCTAACTACTCTAAGCTCTGGATTTTTGGCTCTCGGTGCTACCCGTGGTTACGTCCATATGTCAAACACAAAATGGAGGACCGATCACTTCCCTGTGTCTTCATGGGATACTCCACCAGTCAAAGTGCCTATCGATGTCTTCATATCTCTACTGGTAGGATGTATATCTCAAGCCATGTCCAGTTTAATGAAGCCTCTTTCCTTTTTCGCGAAGACCCATTGATTTCACATCCTACTGTGTATGTGCCTCCTCAATCGGAGACTGTATCACCATCACCTCCTCCGCCGGTTACTCGTCTGCCGCTTGTCGTCCGTCGTCACCCCTTGTGTCACGTCTTTCACCCTCCGTCAACACAAATCGCACAACCACCGACACAGGTATGTTCTTCTTCTTCTCAATCTTTTTTTTCATTTGAGCCCACTGCTCCTTCTCAAAATGGGCCTGAACCTGAGGCCCAGCCGTTGCCCATAACTCCAATCCATCAGCCACATCCACTTGTTTTACCTACTAACCACTCCAGCCCACCAACACACTCTCGACCACCTACCCAATCCAGCCCATCACCATCTTCTTGACCTAATACCCACTCCAGCCCACTACCGCAATCTCGGCCAATTACCGCATATCCCTTTTTTCTTTGTTTATCGTCTCCTTCCCCAGACATTGTCCCAAATCCGAACACCCACAAAATGATCACCCGAGATAAAAACAATATTACTAAACCTAAACAGAAACTCAGCCTTACCGCCGCCCTTTCTCTCTCTCCACCACTTACACCAAAAACTGTCAATCAAGCTCTCAAGGATGAAAAATGGCAACAAGCCTTATCTCTTGAATTCATTGCTCTTACTGCAAATCAGACTTGGGACTTCGTACCTTCTCAACCACATCACAATCTCATCACCTGTAAGTGGATCTTTACTGTTAAACATCGACCTAATGGTGAGATTGAACGCTTCAAGGCCCAACTTGTAGCATGTGGCTTTACTCAATGATATGGTGTGGACTATGGTGAAACCTTCAGTCCGGTTATCAAGACTACCACACTTCACCTTGTTCTCCATATTGATGTTACAAGATCGTGGCCACTTGTTCAACTCGATGTGAATAATGTGTTTTTGCAAGGAGAATTGAGTGAGGAGGTCTTCATGAGTCAGCCACCTAGATTTATTGATCACAATCATCCCACTCACGTTTGTCGGCTGCGCAAACCAATTTATAGTTTAAAACAAGAACCGCGCTCCTGGTAATTTTTCTCTAAAACGATTGCTTCTCAACTCTGGTTTTCAAAACTCTTTGGCAGATACATCATTATTTGTTCTGCGGCTTGCTTCAGATTATATATACATATTGGTATATGTGGATGATGTTATTGTTACATGCAGTAATTTGGTTTTCATAAAGAGTATCCTCAACTCTCTTGCTACCAGATTCTCTATCAAGGACCCTCAGGATCTTCACAATTTTCTAGGGATTGAAGCCACTCGTACAACTCAGGGATTACATCTAATGCAACACATATATATTCTGGATCTTCTAGCCAAAGTCAACATGTCTGATGCTAAAGCAGTAGCAACGCCAATGTAACATCAGCCGAAACTTTCTCTCTTCTCTGGACATTTATTACCAGATGCCAAGTTTTATAGATCAATTGTTGGGAGTCTTCAATATTTATCGCTCACTCGCCCTGATATAATGTATGCTGTCAACCGCCTATCCCAATTTATGCACAAGCCTACAACTGATCATTTACAAGCAGCCAAAAGAGTTCCTGATATTTAGCAGGGACTTTGACACATGAAATTTTCATCAAACGAGGTAACAGTCTCTCTCTTCATGGTTTTACGGATGTTGATTGGGCCGGTGACACAGATGACTACATCTCCACCAATGGTTATATTCTCTATCTTGGTACTACACCTGTTTCCTGGACATCACGCAAACAGAAGGGTGTTGCTAGGTCATCAACTGAAGCAGAGTATAGGGCTGTTGCTCAAGCTGCATCTGAACTTATATGGATTCGATCTCTGCTTCAGGAGTTAGGACTCACTACCTTCACGTCTCCGGTTCTATATTGTGATAATATCGGTGCCACTTATCTTTGTGCAAACCCGGTATTCCATTCCCGAATGAAACATATTGCTCTTGGTTACCATTTCATTAGAAATCATGTACATGCATGTCTCCTGCGAGTTGCTCATGTCTCCACAGCTAATCAGCTTGCTGATCTTCTTACCAAGTCACAGCCTCGTCAACAATTTCAGCGCGCAAGGGACAAGATTGGTGTGAAACAGATCCCTCCATCTTGAGGGGAAATAATAAGGATATTCTATATATGTAAAGGACTCTTATGTAATTAGTTAAAACCTAGGTTATTGTATTGTATAAAGTCCGTAAGCAGCCTCTGTAATCATTATCAATAATATCATTTACAATATTTACTCGTGAGGATATTATTGCTAATTGGGTAAATGATTAACATTGTAAAGCGAAAGAATACAAAGATATAGGGCATGATTGGTTACTGCTTTAGAAGATTTCTACAGCCAAAATTATGCTTTCTACAGCCAAGTATATTTCTACAGCAATTGAGTGAAACCAATCAAGCTGTAACTTTCCTATTTTTTCTCACAGCCCGAATATTAGATTTTGTTTACTTTTGACTATAGAAAGTCAATTTTCAAAACACTAATTTTTTTGCTTTCTCTCTCTCCTCTCTTCTCTTTCCTTCTCTATTTATTTTTGTCTACATATATATCATATAAATATAATAATATAATGTGATTATTTTTATATCTTTCTAATTAATTTTAATTTTNTATATCTTTCTAATTAATTCTAATTTTTCATGATTAACATTTTTTTATTTATTTTGTCTATATATATATATATATAAATTGTATAAATATATTAATGTAATGTGTTTATTTTTACATCTCT
>OVBE01008227.1:5747-17449 GCA_900406425.1 Iberis pinnata
CTTCTAAATCTCCATTTAAGAAGGCTTTTTTTACATCCATTTGATGAATTTCGAGGCCTCTTAAAGCTGTGATTGGAACCAAGGTTCGAATTGATGTTATCCTTGTTACCGAAGAATAAGTGTCAAAGAAATCCAGAACTTCTTTTTGGCGGAATCCTTGCACTACAAGCCGTGCCTTATACTTTTCGATGGTGTTATCGGGTTTTCTTTTTGTTTTGAAAATCTGTTTACACCCTAGTGCTTTAGACCCTTCGGGTAAATCGAATATTTCATAAGAATAATTTTGTAATATTGAATCGATTTCACTACTGACAACTTCCTTCCAATGAGGTGCATCTGGTATAGACATAGCTTCTGAGTATGTTCGTGGTTTGTTCTATGTGAGAAAAACCGTCATAAAATCATCTACGAAGGATTTTTCCTTGCGAGCTCTTTTGCCTCGCCGAGGTTCAGCTTCTACTTCTTCCACTTCTGGAGTTCCAGAAGTGCTTGCCTTGTTTGTTGAGGAATCCGCTTCTCTTTGTTTAATTGTCCGTTTTGGACGTTGTGTTCCCTTACAAGAAAAAATGTTCTCAAAGAAAGAGGCATTCCGTGATTTGATGACTATATTGACATGAGTATCAAGTATATCTGATTTATGAACCAGAAATGGATAAGCACTGCTATTGTGTGCATAGCCAATGAAAATACAATCAACGGTTTTAGGTCCAACGGTGACCTTTTTCGGAGGTGGTACAAAAACCTTTGCAAGGCACCCCACATTTTGAGGTATTTGTACGATGGCACATTACATGTCCAAAGTTCATAAGGCGTTGTGCTATTTTGCTTATTTGGTATTTTGTTCAAAATGGTATTTGTAGTAAGCAAAGCTCCCCCCCCACATTGACTGGGGTAACCCAAATTCTTGTAATATAGCATTCATCATCTCTTTGAGAGTGCGGTTTTTCGTTCCGCAGTCCCGTTAGATTTAGGGGAGTAAGGAGCGTTAGTTTGATGAATGATCCCATGTTCATTGCAGAAATCATTAAAGGGACCACCTTACTCGCCTCCTCTATCACTTCGCACTACTTTAATAGTTTTACCAAGTTGATTCTCAACTTCGAGTTTATATTCTTTGAATTTTGACAAGACTTCGTCTTTGCTAATGTAACAGATATACATAACAACATTTTGTGCTATCATCTATGAATGTCACAAAATATTTATTTACCGCTTTGAGTTTGTATGTATTTCAGATCACATAAATATATATGGATTAAACCCAAAGGGTTGGTAGTCCTTTGAACGTTAGGAGATGGAGTTTTTGTGAGTTTGGCTTGTACACAAATTTCACATTTTTCCTTGGTTACTTTACATTTGGGAATTAGGTTCAAACTTATTAACTTGCATAGAATTGTAATTCACATGTCCTAATCTTTCATGCCATGTATTGAAAGAATCAACCCAATAAGCAACAAAATTTTCATTAACTTTATCATCAATTACAATGTTAGCTACATCAAACTTATTAGGACGAAGGACTGTCATTACACACATTTTTACAAGTCCTCCTTTACAAATCCCTTTCCCAAATATACCCCATTTTTCCTAAGAACTAGCTTGTCAGCTTCAAAGCTTGTTCCGAATCCAGCTTTGCTTAGTAGAGTTCCCGAAACAAGGTTCTTCCTCATCTCCGGTACATGTTTAACGTTGTTGAGTGTAAGCTCACGTCCTAAAGTCAGCTTCAGAACCACTTTGCCGCGACTTTCAATCTTCGAGTGAGTTGTGTTACCCATGAATAGGTGCTCCTCAGTTTTTTTCTTATTAAGTGGTGAACATTTCCTTATCAGCGCAGATGTAGGTGGTTGCTCCAGTGTCATACCACCATTCTTTTGTTCTCCACGTCTTAAAATTCATCCCGTCGAATTTCTCCAGAAGTAAGTCTTGTGCCATTGTGACGGGCATTTGATACATTCCGAGAAAGGGATCTTTATGAAATGATGGCTGAGGCGTGAAGCTAGTAGCTGTAGAGCCATCATTTTGTTCTCCAGCACGAACATTCGTCATATCGACATCACTATTATCGATATTCATCTATGAGATATAAAACGTAAATTGTCAGTAATGATTATCGCGGAAACGTTAAAAACGATTGCGAACTGGTAATAAACGTTTTAAAACCATTAAAACCCGAATCCGATTTAAAGCGGTAGCTTAAAGGCGGATTTTTAGAATTAAGATTGTAGGACCGTAAAAACTGGATTTTGTTAAAACCGAGTTTAAAAATTTCAATCTTAAAACCAACGGAGTCGATTCAAAAATATTTCCTTAATTCTTAAAATTGCCCGTAGTACGACGGTTTACCGCAATTTCAGAATCCCAGGATACACCCGTTAAGCGTCTTTATTAAGTTGTACTCTTAATAAAGCCTATCAACCTTAGTATCAGTGAATACTCCCGAGACTTTGGAACGGGGTATTATTAGAACTTTTATGGTGTGTATTTTTCTTTTTCTTTATACAATATGGAATTTATTCCTATTCTGAATATTGTATATCGAAAACACTAATGATCGAAAATGATTGACGAGTGGCGGTATTTATAGTTGTCGAAGGGGTGAGATGCGCGAAAGGATGTGACTGCTAGGCAAAAAAAGACGTGCCTGGTCGTGGATGCACCAGTTCGTGTATATACACATCAATTCATGCGCACGTCCAAATTTGATGTATCTGGTAGACATACTAGTTAGGTCGAGAAAGGAGTTGGGGCCAAAATTTTTATGGGCCGAAACGAAATTAGGCCAAAATTTATTTAGCCCAAGAAAAAAATTGTTGGATTGAAATAAATTTTGGACCGAAATAAATGTTGGACCCAATATATTTTGGGCCGAAACTGGGCCAAAAATGGGCTGAAACTGGGCCAAAAATGGGCCAAAATTTTTAATAAAAAATTTCTTCAAAAAGAACTTATTTAACGGACCTTTGGTCCAATCGACCCTACGACCCGAGATCCGTGACCCCCCGAGCTGCGGCCNCTCGAGCCGCGGCCGCAACTGTGCTGTGTCGCGCCGAGCCGGCTAGCGGCAGCGTCGCACGCGTGCGTGCGTGTGTGGGCCTCCTTTCTCTCTTCCACCATGCATAATGTCCCTTCTCACTTGTACTCATTACATGAGTAAGCTATATATATACCACTTGAAATCTTTGTTCCCAAGTAATGTGAGACAGAATAACTTTAGTTATTTTGTTGACTTTTAGTGTGTTCAAATAACACACTTTGACCTCATATTTCTCATTCTATTTAACTCCAAATTTAGCATTTGAATATTTAAAGTTATATTCCAAACTACAACCTATTCAATGAAACCAAAATCCGGGCAACGACCTTGCCGGAAAACTCGCCAGAAAAGTGACAAAAGTCACTGTCCACTATTTGAGTTCCAACAGTTTTGTAGAGAAAAAAAATTAACAGTGGAAATGTTTGTAGAATTAAAAAATGTGATTAAAGATTTTGAATAAAAGAGAACAAAATAAAAAATGGACGAATATAAGAGAAGAATCGAGCGAACAAGCTGTTTTAGAGTTGTTTTTCTTCTGTTTTTATTTTTACTCAAATGTAGATAATAATTTAACTATAGAGATTGATGTAATCTCTATTAAGAAATAACATACGTTGAACCTAGAATCTATTATAGACTTGATGAAACATAATGATAGGTGATAAGTATGGCGTATTGGTGGTGAATGAATGGTTGAATAGCTTTGTTTTGGAACGGAATGATGAATGAACAATGGAAACAGATTCTGAAGAGGGTGATGAACTCTTGAAAACTCCTACAACTCTTAAGAGATTTCTTTCGGATATGACACACAAAAAGTTGTTGTGAGAAATCTCTTCTCTTTTTTTTTTTCTATAAAACAACAACTGAGTTTTAGGTTAAACAATGAATCAACTTAAATAGAAAAGCAACATACAAAAATGGAAAGAAAGCAAATGAAAAGGGTCGGCTAGTTTTGAGACTTTTGAATCCGTGTGGGCTTCTTGGAAAAGGGCTTTACTCTTGACTTGATTTTAACTTAGTGAATTTCTTGCCCTTCTTCTTCTCTTTATCCACACTTAGGAAATGAGGGAGTAGTGCTCAACTTGCTTCAGTAAAACCTGGTTTGTAAAATTCATTGGGATAAAACCAAACTCATGAAAAAGAATACAAGAACGAGCACCTCTAAGGTGGATCTCATCAGTTTTAGTGACTTGAATCCAATGGAAGACTGTTTTGATTCCTCCTAGTTCGAGATGCAATGACTCCTTCTCCAAGTTCTATGTAGCTTTTATAATAGCTTCAGCAAGCCTCTTAACTGTAGTTCTTGTCATTGGACTAGTAGGTGCTTCTAAGACATTCTCTTTTGGTTCAGGTTCATCTAGAAGCTTTGGTTCATGTCCTTTGCTCTCCAGGATCACATTAGAGATTACATGATAAAATAATTATAGAAAGCATAATAGTGATAATAGCTGTATGGAAAAAAGAGAGGGAAGACTTCAACTTTCATTCATTCTATATTTCGAAGAGAGAATTATCAGTCATAGATTATGTTGGGAATGTCCTGAAATCTTTTTTGTACTTACTCTAGATAAAGTNAAAGATTAAAAAACAAATAATGCTTTCATATATCCCGTTGGAGTATAAAGTTTAGCCTCAATCAACTCACTCTTACTGTCGATATCACACTAACACAATACAATTGATTAGGAAAATCTAATTTTCTTTTGACCACCACTGCTTTTGATATATCATTCAAGTTATCATCTACGATTCACCATCCGTAGTCTTCTATGTTAGACTCACCATCTCAAATCTTCTTCAAATAACTATTTAGATTTTGCTAGCTTGGATCATTAACTTCAGTTAGCCATAATTTTGAATTCCAACCCACCCAATCAGGGCCGGTCCCGATGGGAAGTTGGATAAGCAAGGATTTCAAACGCATAATTTATGTAAATTTTAGAGGCGTCAAAAATCATTTTTCATATGTAGCACAATTGGTTAAGCGTGCCTCTATGAGGATGCCTTGGGACGGGTTCGATTTCAACTTACTAAATGTATATGGTTAAATTGTATCATTTTGTTTTCAATTTTTTAAGCATCAAATACTTTAGAACTGACACTGTCCAACCAATCATCACATATATTATTTATATAAAATTTCTGAATTTGTTTAATTCTTTTTAGGAAATAAAACTAAATGAGTGATAGACGTCGTCCAATAATTTATCCGCGTAAACGGTTTCAACTCATTTTGAGCTAACTTTTTTTTTTGGAAAGGACGATTCGAACTTTGATCCACATATCATTCCAATTACGGGGACCAAAGCATTGATATATACTCGTTTGGTGAAAGAGTCCGGCACAACAATGATGACTACGTATTTCTTTACCCAACTTTTTATTTTATTTTATTTTGTAATATCTCATACATGAAACTTTATTGATGAAAATCTTTTTTTATTTTATTTTATTTTAAATCCAAGTATAAATATTTCTCTTACATTTGTACTAATTACGTCTGAAGGCTTTATTGATGCTATATTGACGAGATTATCATAATGATAATCTGCATATATTATACTAAACAAAAAAAAGATATCAAGGCTTCTCAATGTCTCCACATAACATTTTACCAACTTCCTAAGAGCTTGACACGTCATCTTTGTTTTTGGAATTATTTTCCTTCTAAATGCAAAACGATACTCTTTAAACCTTCAACGCATTCTTTTAGTTGGGCCTACCTACAATCCACTAAACCAAATCAAAGTATTTTCAACTCTCAATCACTTCCTTTCATGATAAGAAAGAAGTAGAATGGTTTTCTTTCAGTTTTGCTCTTCATACGGTAGGAAACATACTCGCAAGGTATGAAGTCCTCTAATAAAATAGGTTTTCGGATATATGGAAATAGATCGATAGTCATATGAATCGAGATTGTGGTTTGGTTGGATTTGTACCACTGTATAGAGAACTCAAAGTCTTTAATTCTTCGTTTGTTGCTTTCTGGGTTGATTTGGAATTGCAGATGATGCAAGTTGGAGACTTGGATTCTTAAGTGGACCAATAGAGAGCTCATCGGTTTAGAAACCAACACTTGGAGCTCCATTGACACATGATCTGAATGTTCCTTATGAAGGTACATATGAGCTCTAACAAAGTTTCTTCTATTTTAATTCATAATCTTTTTTTCCAGATTTTCGTCAAGTTGCAGCATTTCTATATAAAGAGATTTTCGAAATCTAATGCCGTAATGTCTTCTCTTTTCTGATTTTCTCTTTCTTACATAGGAGAGGAAGCTAAGAACACAAAATATCAAATTGGTCTGGTGAGAAAATCTTAATCTTTTGGACTGGTAAGGCCAAAGTTAGTTCTGTCTTCACAAATCTTACTTGATTGATTAGTTTGGTTCTTTATAATCGAAACCCATTTATAAAATCAATATTAGGGTTACAAAATCTTCAGAAAATATTCATTGCTTTTGGTTTTTCTGAATTTACCAAATGGTGGGAAGTATTAAGATCAAGAGCTTGCAATCAAACGGATCTATTCAACATAATGATCTTAATATGGAAGAGAAGCTTGACGATTTTTGTAATCATCTTAAGAAATAAGACAAAAATCCATTAAGAATAGTAAGTGTTGGTGTGTTGGTGCTTGGGGAAGTGTTTTTTTTGCAACACTTCTTCAAAACATCTATGGAGGTTTTAGAGATAAGTTTCAATTCATGATATGGAGAAGAGCTGGGAGATCTATTGATAGAGAACCAACATAAAATTTGTTCTAAGTGAATAGTTCTAGAGAAGATATCATAAGGAGATTGATAAGATATTCATATCTAAAATATTTTTACATGATCCAATCAAGTAGATATTGGTTATTTCGTTTATGCTTTGCTCCACCTTGACACATTTATCTTATTCTTCAGGGGTTATAAAATCCTTTTCGGATTGATTTTGTTGTGATTAGGGACAAAGTTTTGTTAGGATAGTAGAAAATATGGCTTGGAAGATACACGTACAAGTGGTAATACACTAACTAGAGCTTCACTAAGTTTCAAAATTGCTCGAGCACAAATGGAGAAAGAGTGCAAAAATCTCTTGAAGGCTCTTCGCATACATGTTTCAAAACCGCTCAATTTGTCACAATGTCTGCATTTCTTAAGCATCCTAACTAAGTTTTACATGATGAAGTTATAAAGTCGCTGATCCATTAAGAGCAATGGGAGATCCATTGGAGGATGCTCGACAATTAGCACAGTATGCTCGAGAAGATTAAAATTGGAATCAGTTGGTTTGCTAAATCTGCTATTGATTTAATTGCTTTGCTTTAAAACAATATAACCAAGTTTTTGTCTGGTTCTTGATTTCGGTTGGACCAAAATTGGTTTCTAATGAAAGATATATGTTATTTATTTGAGAACTTTATGGCAATAGTCGTCGGAAAAATTGACTCTTTCAGACACTTACAAGAATTAAGTCTTCAAAACACGTCTTCATACATTTTTTTGGAGTGATTGTTTCGTGCGTTTACATAAACTTTCGTATAATATGTAATTGCAAGAAATTTTACAATTAATGGTCTATGGTTTCTAATAAGAATAATCACTTCTCTTTTATCTGTTGCTTATAATGATGCAGGTCACTAAGGTGAAACTGAATATCTTTATCGTTGTTGTTGGTGGTAGATTTGCTATACCAATCTTCAAAGGTCAAGTTGAAGAAGAGAAAGAGAGGTGGCTTAAAGGTTCGTAACTTGCATACTTTAATGAAAAAAAAATTTAATTTCTCAAAACTAAAGCTATCTTTCTTTTAGTTGCAGACTTATGGGTCCTTCAAGACAAGTGTTACACATAAAACAGTACTATTGTCTTTCGACAAAGTTTTTTTTTGTTGTTCAGGAGCATGTTAAGATATCATATACCACGTCCTCTCACCACATTCACTCGGTGTTTGAAAGTTAATCCATCTATATTACAATTTTCTCCATTTTCTTGAATTTGTTTTTATTGCCAATATGAGACAAAAGTAACCAGAGTGGGTGACTAAATGTGTATCGTCTCAGAAGTTCTTTGCTTTCAGAGGTTTCTAAATAGAAGAGGTTGACTTGGAACTCAAGGTTAAAGAAATTTGATATGATTTTCTTTACTATATAGATGATAAAGTATACATATTTTATAAATTAGAAATACGGTCACGATTTCTCTTTAGTTTATATGATACGAAATAGTTAGCGATTTTAGGTGTTTATCTCTCTAGATATCGAAAGATATACAAAAAGAGTTGGAGTTAGATATCTTTCATCGAAAGCTATCATTTTACCGTTTTCATTGATTAAATTTTTTTATATGATCTCCTTCACCTATATATAAATACTTCATAAATTAGAAATGCAATCATAAAAAAAATTTTGATTTAAATGAAATAATGGCTCTAGAAGTATTCAAACTTAAAATCTATTAAATTCAAAAAACATGATAACTCATGTGAAAGTATAATATTTGTGTGTTTAGTTGAGTTAGACTAATCCAGATCGAAGAATTCACATTTGTTGATAACTCATGTGAAAGTATAATATCATTTTCCAAAACTAAAAAAGTTGTACAAAACAATATGATTGAGAGTTAAACAAGAGACCAGATATATTTATATAATAGAATCTAATCATACACAAATACTACAAAAAAATATCTTTTAACTTTTTCAAACTAAAACATCATTTATCATTTACAATTAAAATTAGTTTTATACTTTCTTCTCCAAATTCCTTTTATAATAGAAACTAAATTTTAGAATTTAAACAGTCAAAATAATGTAAAATATAACCAAATATTTTCAATATTTTTTGAAAATATCCCTTAGAATTATAAAATTTGTATTCATTTAAAATAATAAAATATAGAAAAATATAGTTAACTACCAAAAATCTCCGTTATCGTTTCACAATGTGATATAAAACATTATAACATAGTGCTTGCTAAGTTAAAAATACAATAAATATTCTCTAAATTAATAATAACATAAGTATAATATTTTATTAAAGTATGCTTTTACATATAAATTTATAGAAATAGTAAATAAGTGAAAATTTAAATTTGAACATAGAAATTATTAATGAAAGCATTATAACTATTTATAATAATAAAACATATATAACAAAAATCCGCGCGTAGCACCCGAAAATATTTAGTTGTGCATAAAAGAAATTTTAGAAAGTGTGCTTGTTACACTAAATTTATTTGGTTATTTTAAAATTATGAGTTTACTTTATGGTATGTCTTATTGAAGGGTCGTGATATCACGTGGAAAGGTTCGATATGATTATGCGCGTTACATATTATTGAAAGCTAAATGTGAAGGTGAAAGCTATAATAAGTATTTAATTAATTAAGTTTGACTTTATAAACTGTCCACTCCATGATAATCACTGTTTCGTCTTCCTTTTGATTCTCTTTAATCAGTTTTATTTTAATTTGTATCAGAAAGTGTTTGCCAAATGGCAAGCTTACAATAGGAAGAGAGTAAAGACAAGGACATGATGAGTCGGTTTGCATGCTTTGCGCTTCCACTTCGCTCGCCGTTGTTCTTGTTGCTTGTCGTCGTTTCTTCTTCTTTAAGTTGATCGAAATCTGTAAACGTTTAATTAATTAATATAAACATAATGCTCACCAAAAATCTATATATAAAATAGAATATTGTCTCTTCCCGCAATGATTACATAGCGAGTTGTTAGGAGATCGTAGAGATCGACCCAAATCAGAAAA
This sequence comes from Iberis pinnata, assembly GCA_900406425.1. NCBI lineage: Eukaryota > Viridiplantae > Streptophyta > Magnoliopsida > Brassicales > Brassicaceae > Iberis > Iberis pinnata. The sequence goes on from OVBE01008227.1 coordinate 15,527, forward strand.
AAAATATTCCAGAAGATCAAGAAGATCTTAGATTAGGAAATCAAATATATTATTTACTTATTCATATTTATCTTAATTAGGAAACTAGATTTATCATTCATCTATAAATACGGTTGTATGTTGTGAACTATTTCTCATGAGAGTCTTTTATAATATTTCCTAAACACAAGAGTGTTCTTACTCTCATCAAACTTATCACGAGTGTTTCAATGTTGTTAAGCTTCTTTAAATCTATAACTGTTGTTGGACTATTACTTGTGTGTAGGATTTTGGTGGTTCATTACGTAGAGAAGCTGCAATAGGATGCGGTGTAGTCTTTCCTACTAAAGCTCTTCTTGCTGAATACTTGAAATCAATTCAAGGTTTGACATTTGTTATTCAGGTAAGGCCAACTCATATCTTAAACTTAGTTTTATGTAATACGAGAAAAATAAATTAAGGATTCACTTGGTTTGATAGGGTTTTGGATTTTTGGGAATGTTGGAACATGGGCAGTGAAGATGATCAATGAGAAAGTTGTTGCATTAAGTGACATTACATGTGCAGTTAGAAACCCTGAAAGTATTGATGATAATGCTCTGTTGAAGTACTAATCCATGGGTGTGATGTTCTCATCGCTTGTGCTCTTGATGGTGTCCTAAACAAGTCTGAATGAAAACTATTCACTCATAATATCATCACCAAAACATTGAGATTTAGTCTCTGATTATGTTAGTTTCAATGATTAGGGAAAATGCTTGAGATGTGAAGGCAAAATTAATAACTGAAGCAGTGAATTGTCAGTTAAATGTTGATAAGGTAACACAACAATACCTATCTAAAATCCGTTCTCAAATCCTCTATAAGACTTCAATGGTTGATAATTTGCATAATAAGAACCAATAGTTGATGACAAAACCTTCTGATATTGATGTTTAGTTTTCTCACCAGTACAGAAAATGAGGCATCATCCAGCTGCAAGTTTCACGCTATCTTTGGTTGCCTGCAATTTGGAGGATAACACTTCCTCTAGATCCATAAGCTCTACAGCGCCTTGGAGTTTTCAACCCAAAAGGACATATTTGTTTTTGTTTTACTAGGTATACAGTCCAACTCATATTTAAGCACAATCATGGCCAATTGCAATGCAAAACAGATCCATAACTAACACATATCTGGAAAACATCAGGTTGCTTGGTTCAAGGCTTTATGCATCTCCAACGGATCCACAAGGACTCACGAATGGATCCAACTATTTTGGTGTTTTCTTCTATTCGGGAGTTAGCCACACAAATTCATGTTGAAGCTGTGAAATTTGGGAAGTCGTCAGGAATTTCATTTCAAGTAAGTGAAACTTATTGAACATTTAAGTACAAAACTTGTTGTTTATGTTTCTATATAGCGTTCGAGTCTTTCTTTTTATGTTTCTATGTAGTGTTTGTACGAGTGAGTACCAGAGCCTAGAGGTGTGATTTTTGTTGTCACAACTGCTAGGCGTCTGAATATTTTTGAAATGAGGAGAATTAGTCAACATCAATGTTGGACACGGGATTCCAGTCTCATATTCAAAAAATGTGACAAGGTTACCACTAAATAAATGCTTACCTTGTTTAGATATGTTTCTCCCTCAAACATATTGCTCTGTTTATAACCGACAGAATATTCAAAATGGAGAATATTTTTCTATCTTCCATTTCACTAATACTAAATCATCTGTTATATGATATTCAATGGTATTTGGACTAATTAACATTTGAGACATGAAAAAATCCAAATTAAATTCGAATAAAAATTATTTAAAAAACACCAAAGAAAATAACATCAAAGTCAGTGAAGATATATAAATATATGATCTAAAACATATAACCAATAATAAAAAATAGGTACAAAATAAAAACTATCACAAAGTTAGACATGCAAAAAAATAAGACAACTATATATATA
>OVBE01008228.1:0-17448 GCA_900406425.1 Iberis pinnata
ATAAACCACATAATCCACGGATACGGGTCCCCATCCAGCTCTGGATCTTCAATATCAAAAACATTTACTTATTATAAAATTATAATATTATAATTATATGTTTTTAACAATATTATTAAAATAATTAAGTAAATGAAAATTACCTTTACTTCTACCTAGATAAAATAGGAGCCAAAAAAACAAACAAACCCTAGAATCTCTCTCTTCCGTCATCTTTTCATCTGAGCGCCGCTTCGTCTTTTTAGCTTGGATTCGGCGGTTGGTGGCTCCGTTAGCACCACCGCCGGCTCCCTCCTCTTTTCTCCTTTTGTTTTTGTGTTTTCTATCTTCTTCGGTTTCCCTTGCAGGTTCCGGTTTGGGTCTCGAGCTCGCTTGCCTTCTGGCTCCCCGGAGGTGAGGGTTGAGAGCTTGTAGTTGAAGTGGTCGTCGGTCCTTTGAGACCGCTGGTGTTCCTTTGCGGCGTCGGTTCGACCGTTTCGTCCGGTTTCCTCTCTTCCCTGTTCCGGTGATTTTCGCTGGTCCTCCTCCCTCGCTTCGCCAGATCTCTTCTCTTCACTGGTGGTGGCTGCCGTGTTAGTCGCCGGGGTTGGATAAGTCTGTTCCGATTTGCTGGTTTCGCTTTGCTGCGGATTTGGTCTGTTGCGGGCTTCTTGGGGGTGTTGGTTTAGCAAGGTTCCTTTTGGCTCTGCCAGGTCCCTGTTGGGGCTTTTGGTTTGGTTCGTTGAGGATCTTCGTCAGTCGCATAGCTCTTTTAGCTCTTCTCGCATCTTGTGCTCCTCTTCGTCGCAGGTGTTTTCTGCTCCCTGGTCATGCCGCTTCGGTTCCTTCTGCTGGTTCTCGTTTGTAGAAAGCTGGGCCCTAGATCTGGTATCGCATTGCCTCCTCCTTGTTTTGTGCAATCATCAGTTGTGGCATTGTAGGTGGCAGCTCCTGTGAGGGACTCATGGTTAGGCGCTGGTGGTGGTTTTGCTAGGCACATGTATCTCGGCTCAGGAGGGTTCCTCCTCATGTCCGTTTGTGTAGGTGTTTATGTCATGTTTAGGTAGTTTTGGAGTGCTTTTACCTTATCCTTTAGGCTGCTTTGGGGTTAGATGTTGTCGTCTTTGGGTGTATCTGGATTTGGTTTTGTTTATCTTATTCAGCTTGGGTTAGCTTTTTGTTTCCGGGGATTTTCTTCTTTTCTGCCGGCTTGTCTCGGTTTGGTGTGTCGTTGCCGTACTTGTATTTTGGTCTGTTTTTCCTCTTGGCTTTATTCTAATAGATGACAAAAAAAAGATAAAATAGGAGCCGAATTTGCATTTTCTCCAAGCTTTTGTTGCAATTGCGATTTCCAACGAGTTTGACAAGTCTCTAGCGGATTTTTTGATTCTCGATTTCTCGTTTTTGCTAAAGACGAGTGTGCGCTTTCACCATTTAGGGGGTAAGAACTTCGATTTCTCACTAAAGGTTAGGTTGGATTTTCATCTTCTACGGTTATTATAAGATTTATGCATGTAGTTGTATTATGTTTGATTTTAGTCATTTTTCAATTTTTAGGTCTTGATTTGTGATTACGAGTTCTTGTGTGTTTGTTCGTATTTTTGGGTTAGCGGTTTATGCATATGGTTGTATTCTTGCTTTAGCGGTATATTATGTTCGATTTTAGTATGAGTTTCATCGCGTGTTTATTTGTGTTTTCTACGTTTTCTTGTCTAGATTTCTGAGTTTTAATTTATTTGATGTTCTGAAATTATGTGTTCACTATATTCTGCGTTTTATACTCACCATTCACATGATAACATTGTCGTTCACGACTAATAACCACAATTCATTATTTACATTCATAAGTTATGTTTCTCATTCATAAAGTACGAGTTTTGTTTGTATTGTTTTTTTTTGTGTGTAGAATGTGGTGCCGTCCAATGTCTAAAAGTATTGAAGAAAGAATTATGGTTTCGGTAGGACAACAATTGCAGAAGCAGAAATCATATCTTTTGCATGCTATATTTCATGTGTTTTAAATTTTGAAACGTGTGTCAAGTAATTTACTATGAACGTAATTATGCACTTTAACAATTAAGATACTTTTCAAAAATATTCTCTAGAAAATTAGTCATTACACAATTCAATTCAACAATTACTTATGAGATTTTATTATCGTTTACCGACTCATATATAAATCACATATCTCATTTATCATTCACAGAATATATACACAACATGCATTCACAGTAGTCATTCACATCATTTATTCACAAAAAGTGGCTCCCCTTCATGAATATCATTCACGATAAATGAAAGAAACAATATATAGAAATGTGTTGACAATGCATTTGTAATCAAATTATTGATAATGATATTCACGTTTCTTTTGAGAATACATTTGTAATTATAGTATTGTGAGTTGAACAGTTGATTTTTCTTTTTAGTGTGTCATTCATGATACCTACATAATTGTTTAATATAAATACACATAGTCTTTTTAAAATAATAATATAATGGAATACATGTACAAAAGTCATAAGCGAAAGAAGTATTCTTGTCATTCTCCTTGCTGTATTAATGCCAAACACAATTATTTATTAAGAACAATTTGGTTTGATCATCACTTCTTTTGAGTATGCTCTTTTGAGTTCTTTCATCACTACTTTGCCACTTCAACAAATGTTGTCTCTAATCTTGTTCTGAAGTTTCACCAGCTCCTTCATCATTTTTGACATCAACGGTTTAATTAAACCAAACAAGACTTTCATACCCTTTTCTTTTCCAAGACAGAAGAAGATCATTCAATAAACATAGATTGCTTCATGGTTGCCTTTTTCAGCAGCGTCTAATAAAATCTATGTTCTTTGTGTTTTTTTTGTTCTTGAGAAATAGTTGATGAATCCCTTACGGTACAAGCCTTCGTGGTTTCCAATTCGACAACATCTTTTGAAGAATTTTGAGATCTTTAGAGGGTCGTGATGCCATCAGAAAAGAGGTAGCTCGTTGAGGGAAAGTCGAGAAAGGACATATTTTCCATCGCAGATATATCGAAACGATTTAGAAATTCATATGAGATCACGAATATCTGATAAGGAAGAAGCAACAACGCATGAAGAAACCTCAAGGAGAAAGTCTTACAATAATAAGTCGAGGGAAACTCTTGTTTTGTGAGAGGAAGATACCATGACACATTGTTTGTCGATAAATAGATATATTTGTAATGTTAATGAAACTAATTATATCATGTTACAAGTTTATTATCATTTATTTTCTTATATTATTTAAAAAGAAAAATAACTCAATAAACATTAGTACGAGTGATTAAATGAGTATTTAAATATATTTTCTTAGATAGACATAAAATTTTGCTACTATATATATGATGTTAATGTAACGAAGAATATTCTCTCTCTGAGTAGTGGAGCACGATTCTAAGTACCTTCCACTTGGCAGTTATCTTTATCACCGGAAAATGAGTTTACCACCGTCTCTTCCATTCCCCTCTTCCGATCCCCTTCCAATTTGTTGTTAATTCGAGCATACCTCTGCATCAGTCCTCTTTATTTTACCCCTTTGTGTCGATTTCCCTCATTTTGCTTCCTCTCTTTGTCTAGCCTTGATCTCTCTCTTCCTCTCTAGGTCTCTCCTTCCATGGAAGATCAACTAGATTCTGCTCTAAACCAACTTTCCATTGAAGATGATTCCCCGATCAGAGTTCCGAAGAGCTCAGTTTCCAACTTAGCTCAGCGATTGCGCAACAGTGGTATCGGGCGGTTGCTAAACCCGGATAAACAAAACATGTCTCGTTTCATCACCAAAATGCCCAAAATCTGGCAAATAGAGGGTAAAGTTAGGGGAATTTCTCTGTCCAAGGCCACTTTCCAATTTATCTTTGATGATGAGCTTGATATCCAAATTGTACTATTGAGAGGACCTTGGTCCTTTGACGACTGGATGATCACCGTGGATCGATGGATTCCAGACCAACCTCAAGATTATATGTGCTACATGAAGGTTTGGGTGCGGCTTCGTAACATTCCTCTAGACTCTTTCAACATCGAAACCATCAAGACAGTAGGGGATAGACTTGGAAAAGTTGAGGAAATTGCCTACAACCCTGAAGAATCTCAGTCACACGATTACACAAGAATTCAAATCACCTTTGATGTTCGGAGACCTGTTTTTAAATCAAGATCAATTGAGTTACCTTGTGTTCGAATCGCATCTGTTAACCTCGAATATGAGAAAATCATAAAACGATGCCTCTCCTGCCAAAGGATCACCCATGACGGATCGGCATGCCCTCTTTTATCGTCAAGTGTTGAATCTACTAACCTCTCCCCTCAGGCTAATGTGATTCAGCCCAACTCCAACCAACCTCTTAGCTCTCCCGAATTTAATCAAAACAGTTCAATCTCGGTTTTCTCCACTGGACCACCAAGATTCCCTCAATTCCCAACAGGCATATCTACTGAAGAACAGAATGCTATACTACAATATCTCTCATTTAGTGATCCTTCTGAGCGTCAAGCGAGATTTCTTCGAATCCAAGCAAACCTTGAAGCTAAATTACGAGAATTATCAAGCAAACCTCCTTTGCTAGTCCCTGATTTAGCAAAAGGAAAAGGCATTGTTTTTAATTATTAAGATAATCAATCACTCCTATTCCCTCGTACTCTCTCGAGTGGTATGGTGGTCTCTACGCCTCCTGTTCCTGTAAGAGGCAACTCTATGTGTGAGTTCAATGTTCCGACCTTTGTCTTGAAGGGTAATCCTACGGTTTTCTCTAGTTCTAAACAGCTGGAGATCACCGGGATTTCTGCCCTCGGCAAGGCTCGTCTCAAACGACCAAATAAATGGATCCAACAGGCCAAGAAGAACCTTCTTACTACGATCATGCCTCATCGTAACATCACTGATCTGGATGATTTGCAACATCAACCAGGAGATGTAATGAAGGAAACTGACAGTGAATAGGTCAAAACGTACAAGCGAAAACGTGTTGGAGGTGTTTCTATTTCTGATGAATCTACAACTAAGAAGATAATCCCTTTGGTGACCCTATCTTCTTCTTCATCACAGATGGTTGGTGAGCAGGCTTCGGCGCTCACCCCGTCTGAGTCATTATGAGTACACTGAGTTGGAACTGTCAAGATCTTGGGAACAACCCGACAGTTCGACGTCTAAGGGATTTGCGTCAGAAGCATTTCCCAGACTTAATGTTCCTACAGGAAACAAAACTGCTGTAGAAGTTCTTGAAAATCTGAAACGATGACTTCGTTATGATAATTTGTTTACTGTGGATCCGATTTGTTTAAGTGGAGGATTAGCTTTGTTCTGGAAAAATAGTATTGATCTCACTATTCTTTTCGCTGACCGTCGTTACATAGACACCAAGATGAGAATGGGCTCAACATACATCTTCTTGACATTCATTTACGGTGAGCCTAATCACAGCCTTCGAGCGCGGTATTTGGAAAGACTCTGGGATTTAGGATTAACCCGTAATCAACCTTGGGTAGTCCTTGGTGATTTCAATGATATCCTGGATAATTCCGAGAAATTGGGTGGGCCAACACGAGAAGACCGTACTTTCTGGACTTTCCGCAATGTCCTAAGTAGCTGCCAATTGACAGAAATCGGTAGCTATGGAAATAGATTCTCATGGGCAGGATACCGTAACAGAACTTGGACTCAATGTCGACTTGATCGTAGTTTCGGTAATTCAGAATGGTTCCAGTTATTTCCTCGAAGCCACGTTCAATATTTTGATAGAGTGGAATCCGACCATCGACCGTTTCTTCTGAAGTTCTCTCATGAATCTCATAGTTTTCGAGGCAAGTTCCCTTTCGATCGCAGATGGCTCTCTAAACCCGAAACTAATGCAATTTTGAACGATTGATGGAATACAAGTCAGCCTTCGAAATCTGCTTTTGAAAGAATCGCCAATTGTCGCAGAGGACTTTCACAATGGAAAAGAGCTAATCCCCAAATTCCAGATTGAGAATTGATAAACTGCGACAGCAGCTAGACTTGGAATCTTCAAAACAGTACACAAACGCTGATTTAATGAACCTTTTAAAGAATCAACTCTTCTCGGCTTATTTACAGGAAGAGGATTACTGGAGACAAAGAAGTCGGGAGAAATGGTTAAAAGCGGGTGATCAGAATACTAAATTTTTTCACACTAGCGTCAAGTCACAGAGATCGCGCAACAGAATCCAAATGCTTGTAGATGATGCTGGAAACGAAAATTTTGAGGAAGGCTCTAAGGGGGAAATCGCTGTATCTTTTTTCCGTAATCTGTTCAAATCTTCAAATCCAACGAGCTCTACTCCAGTTTTATCCTCTTTCGTCCCTAAAGTGACTGATCAAATGAACCGGAAATTGATTGCCAAGGTGACAGAAACAGAAGTCCGAATAGCGGTTTTTGGTATAGATTCAAGTAAACCCCCTGGAGCTGATGGTATGACAAGCCTCTTCTTCCAGCGATTTTGGCCCCTTGTGAAGGATCAATTACTTAAAGAGATTAATGAGTTTTTTGTATCTGGATCTTTCCATGTAGAATGGAATTTCACTAATATAGCTCTGATTAGACCTATTAGTTTGTGCTCGGTCCCCTACAAAATCTTGTCAAAGATCTTATGCAACAGACTTCGACCTATTCTACCGCAGATCATCTCAGAAACTCAGGGCGCCTTTGTGACCAAAAGACTCATCTCGGATAATATCCTGATTGCTCATGAGGCAATTCATGGTCTCCGAACAAATCCTCTATGCCGAGAATCTCACCTTGCAATTAAAACCGATATGTCAAAAGCCTACGATCGGGTAGAATGGAAATTTGTAGAAGATATGCTCATCGCTTTGGGCTTTGATTTACGATGGATCTCGTGGATAATGGCTTGTATTACTACATTGTCTTATTCAATGATTCTCAATGGTCAGGAACATGGGTTCATTAAACCAGAGAGAGGTTTATGGCAGGGAGATCCTCTCTCGCCTTTACTTTTCATCATCTGCGCCGAAGCCTTGGTACATTCCCTTAATCAAGAAGAATCTCAAGGAAGGATACAAGGTATACATCTAGCTACTCAAGGATCTTCAATACATCACTTGCTTTTTGCGGATGATTCACTTTTTATGTGTCGAGCCAGTTTACATGATTGTGAGGCAATCCTAGAGTGTCTCGAAAAGTATGGAGACTAATCAATTTTAATAAATCCTCGATTACGTTTGGTGATAAAGTTGATCAACCTTTGAAGCAACAAATTAAAGATCTGCTACATATTCAAAAGGAGGGAGGGGCTGGTACTTACTTGTGTTTACCTGAGTGTTTTAGTGGCTCAAAGAGAACGATGTTACAGTTTATCTCGGACAAGTTGGAGTCTAGGCTTAATGGATGGTATGGAAAATTTCTTTCTCAGGGGGGAAAAGATGTCCTTATTAAATCTATTGCAATGGCACTACCTGTTTATGCTATGACATGCTTCCAATTGCCTAAATCCCTCACAAGGAAATTAACTAGTGCTATGTCAGCGTTTTGGTGGAACACATCTCAGGGTAAGAGACCTATTTACTGGAAATCTTGGAAAGATCTTTGCTGCCCAAAGGATGCAGGAGGACTTGGTTTTAAAGACCTTGAACTTTTCAACCAAGCACTTCTAGAAAAACAGGCTTGGAGACTCCTGTCGGATCCTGAAAGTTTGCTATCCCAGGTTTTTAAGCACAAATATTTCCCTAATGCCGAGTTTCTCCAAGCTAAAAAAGGGGCTCAACCTTCCTTTGCTTGGCGAAGCATCTTGCACGGTCGAAAACTGTTAGATACGGGTCTATATCGTGTCATAGGTGATGGCTCCCAAACGTTTGTTTGGACTGTACCATGGCTGCCACTTTCTCCACCAAGAGCTCCATTTAATCCTAAGGTATCCCTCAATATAGCACTCAAAGTTTCAGATTTAATTGATCATGTCTCAGGCACTTGGGACCGTTCTCGTTTGGTCTCTTTATTCTACCCGGAGGATGTCCACATCGTCAAATCCCTGAAACCTGCCATACATAAACCTGATCAGGAAGCCTGGCGTTTTACGAAAAATAGGGGGTATACGGTGAAGAGTGGTTATGAGCTGGAATCTCAATCTTCAAACCACATGTCATGTTTACAACCCTCTTTGGACAACTTGAAGAATGCAGTTTGGAAAGTGAAAAATTTGCCTAAAATTAAAGTGTTTTATGGAAAGCCTTGTCTGGAGCTCTTGCAACAGCGGATAGGTTACGATCGAGAAGCTTCAATGTTAATCCAATATGCCTAGTTTGTTTATACTCAGAGGAATCCATCAACCATATTCTTTTTGATTGTCCTAACGCGAGAAGAGTCTGGACTTTGGCTAAGCTTCCAGCACCATCATCGGGTTTCACTTTTAGCTCTCTTTACACAAATATGGATTACCTCTTGGCGCTTGAAAAGGATAAATCTACTCCTGATTTTGCTAAGGTTCCCTGGCCGTGGATCATCTGGTATATATGGCGAGGAAGAAATGACTGGATTTTTAATCACATTCCTTTAAATCCAGAGCACATTTTGTTAGCAGTTCAAAAAGATGCTTGCGCATGGCACCAAGCTAAAGTTTCAGACCCTGTTAACTCTGCTTCTATCTCATTCCCTGCCCCAACTACATGGATCGCACCTTTGCCAGATTTAGTTAAATGCAATATTGGAACCTCTTGGAAACGCAATTTGAATTTTTGTGGAGGAGCATGGATCCTAAGAAACCATAGAGGACATCCCCTGTTTCACGGACGCTCAACATTGCACTCACCTGCATCTCCTTTTGAAGCTTCTCTAATCTGTTTGTCTTGGGTTATAGATTGTCTTCTGGTCACTCACTCGGCCAATATCATCTTGGCGGTGGATAACAAGGATCTTTTTGAAGCTATATTTTCACCTTCCTCTTGGCCGAAGTATCAATACTGGATTGAGTCCATCCTATCTTCTCCCGAGTCCTTTCCGAATCACTCCATCTCCTTTGAGCCTCCTTGTACTAATCGTGTCGCTTCCGCAATCGCTCTAAGTGTAACTAAAGACAGGCGTATTCAGTCTTACATCTCTAGAGGAGGATCTGCTTGGCTTGAAGAAGTCATCGATGCAAATACCGTTTAGGCTTGAAGCTTTCTTTATCTTTTTTAATGTTCTGTCCCTTTGGTTCTGTTATTTCCATTTTCCCCTGTTTTTTCTCTTGTACATATGCCTTATCTTTCCAGAAGTTAAAAAAAAAATATATGATGTTAATTTATTATACTTATATTTTGTGTGTATGTCTTTTGCTTTTATATATATATATATATATATATATATATATATAAAATAACACAATATATATGAGTATAAGTGAGTAAATGAATATTTAAATAGATTTTAATGCTAAAATTTTTTAGGTAGATACTTTAGATGGATAGAAAACTTTGTTAACTTACTATGCCTTTGTTCAATATTATCAAAGAAAAACTCAACTTCCCGATGTCATATACAAAACTCACAAGCATAAGAAGTATTGATGTCAATCTCCTTCACCTATCGATGTCAAACACAATTATTTAGTAAGAACAACTTGGTTTGGCCATTGCACTTGACTTCCCATGGACATATGCTCTTTTGAATTCTTTCATCACCGCTTTGCCACCCCACCACATGTTCTCTCTAATCTTGTTTCAAAGTTTCACCAGCTCTTGCATTGTTTTTGACATCAATGATTTTGTTAAACCAGACAAGACCTTTAAGCCCTTTTCTTTTATGTTGTCTCCAACTAGAGCTGATCCTGATTTATATACACTCAAACATATCAAAACTTTGCCTAAAGATGAACACAAGATGCAAATATGTACAAAATGCATGGGACCTATAAACTATAATATTATCAGTAATAGAAACTCTTGCAAATATAAAAAGTACGACGTTAACTCCGAAGTAGGCATCTAAATAAAGATGATTCTCTTACTTACCTCCAAGAGAGAATAGAATCATCCCATAAACATAATTTGTTTCATGTTTTTTTCATAAGCTTTGGATAAAAATTCGAGTCTTTTGTAATTATTTGTTCTAAAGAAAATAGTTGATGAATCCTTCATGGTACAAAGCTTCATAATTTCCACTCCTATGACATCTCTTGAAGAAGTTTGAGAACCTTTGAGGGTCGTGATGCCATTGGAAAAGAGGGACCTTGTTGAAGGAAATTCGGGAAAGGGCGTGTTTATCATCGCAATATCAAATGATTTAGAAACTAATATGAGATCACAAAAAACTGAGAATGAATAAGCTGCATCGCACGAAGAAACCTCAAGAAGAAGGTCTTTTGGTAATAAATCGAGGGAAAATCTCGTTTTTCGATTGGAAGATACCATGACACGTTGTTTGTCAATAAATAGGTCAGCTTGTAGTATTTAAAAAACTAATTATATTATATTACAAGTTTATTATAATTTATTTTGCATATATTTTGCTTATATTTTTTTTAAAAAAAACTCAATGAATATAAGCAGGAGTGATTAAATGAATACTTAAATAGATTTTAATGTTAAAATTGCTTAGGTGGATACCTTAGATAGATAAAAAAATTATTATATTTTTTATTTTTTTCGCTTATATATATTTTAAATAACTCAATATATATGAGTAGAAGTGATTAAATAAATACTTAAATAGATTTTTAAAGCTAAAATTTTTAGATGGATATAAAACTTTGTTTACTACGTCTTCAGTCAATAATATCAAAGAACTCAACTTCCCGATGCCATATAAAAAACTCACAAGCAGAAGAAGTATTGATGACATGTATCGATGCCAAACACAATTATTTAGTAAGAACAACTTGTTTTGGCCATCACACTTGCACTTCTCATGGACGTATGGCTTTTGAGTTCTCATATGATCCCGATTTGATTCTCCCTTGGATCTTTTTCTTTGAATGAAACATTTTGGACATAATGACTTGATGGTAATGGAATATGGACAAAATAGAGATGAAAATGATGATAAAACAAACAAGAGATGATGAACTTGTTTGAGAGTTTAATGGATCTCAAAAGACTGCACTTGTAAGAGAATCTATAATTATTGTGGTTTGATTCTCACCACTCATAATTGTTTTAAGTCAAAAGTATAAAAGTTTTGGAATGAAAATTGACTATTTTTTTTATTGATATAGTCATGCACATTATATAGAAGAAGAGAAAGGTGCATGCACCGTCTCTTGAAAATAACAAAAATGTTATAAAGGTTGTAAATTAAATGAAAGCATGCAAAAAGATGGTTTTTAAGTTTATATTCGAATTTGGAGTCTTTCTAAGTAGAATAGATATTTTCTACTTGTGATCAAGTAATAACTAAGTAACTTAGGCGAAAGTGAATTATCAAGCCTCGTTAAAAACTTTTGCATATAAAACCCATTGGGACAAAACCTTGTAAATGAAAAGAGTACAAGATAACCACTTAGATACTTAGTGTATTACCTTGAGCTTCTTATTCATGTGCATAAGTGTAGATGTCCTTTGCTGTTGAGTCTCCTAACTGCGTCCTCTTGAGTAAACTCTTGACTCCTTTAGCTAACTCCTTAGCCTTAGCTCTAGTGACCACTCCATCTGTAACTTTGAAAGCTTCTCCTAAATCTTGCATCTCCTCTATCTCTTCGTCCATTGAGTCTCCTTGTGAGTAGCTGATTGGAATCACATCATTCTCTCCCACTTGAAAAGGATTTCACCTCAAATCCGAATCTGCAACATACAGAATAAGATCAGAAACATTGAATGAGTTACTCACATTATACTTCTCTTGGAGATCAATTTGATAGGCATTGTTGTTGATTCTCCTGGTCACTTTGAATGGTCCATCGGTTCAAGGTATCAACTTAGACTTCTTTTCAGCTGTAAATCTTTTTTTTCCTTAGGTGAACCCACACTAGATCACCTTCCACAAAGATCATCTTCTTTCTTCCTTTATTAGCTTGTTTAGCATATAATCTGGTTTTATGCTCTATGTTTTGGTTAACTTTCTCATGTATCTTCTTAACATGTTCAAATTTCTTCTTTCCATCTATGTTGCGTCTTTCACTTAAAGGTAAAGAAATTAAATCCAAAGGAGATAAGAGATTAAATCCATAAACAATTTCAAATGGTGAAAACATGGTGGCAAAATGTTGGGCATGATTATAAGCAAACTAAACATGAGGCAAACATTCCTCCCAAGACTTTAAATTACTTCTTACCAACTTCCTAAGAAATGTAGATAATGATCTATTTACTACTTTAGTTTGGCCATCAGTTTGAGAATGACAAGTAGTAGAAAATGTCAGCTTGGTACCTAACTTAGCCCACAAAGTTTTCCAAACAAGGACTAAGAAACTTGGTATCTCTATCAAACACTATCACCCTAGGCATTCCATGAAATCTTACAACTTCCCTAAAGAATAGATTAGCAACATTAACAACATCATCAGTCTTATGGCAAGCTATAAAATGAGGCATCTTAGAGAATCTATCTACAACAACATAAATAGAATCTCTACCAGTTTTGGTTCTAGGAAATCCTACCACAAAGTCCATAGAGATATCAGTCCAAGGATGTAATGGAATAGGCAACGAAGAATACAAACCATACGGTTGAACCTTCGACTTAGCTTGTTTGCAAATAGCACACCTAGCACAGATTTTCTCAACGTCTTTGCGCATGTGAGGCCAATAGAAATGATCTTGTAAAGATTTAAGAGTCTTTGTCACACCAAAATGTCCAGCAAGACCACCTCTATGAGATTCCCTGACTAGTAATTCTCTCACAGAAATATTAGGCACACAAATTTTATGATTATAAAACAGATAATCATCTAGCCTATAATAGTTACCACTAGCAAACTTTTCACAATTCTTATAAGGTTCACTAAACTCCTGATCAATTTTGTATAGATTCTTTAACAGTTCAAATCCTATGAGTTTAGAATTTAGAGAAGATAGTAGAGTGTACCTTCGGGACACTGCATCAACTACTACATGTTCTTTACTTTTTTTGTACTTAATGACGTATGGGAAATTTTTTATAAACTCTATCCATCGAGCATGTCTCTTGTTCAACTTTTGTTGTCTTTTGAGATGTTTTAGTGACTCATGATCTGTGTGAATGACAAACTCCTTGGGCCAAAGATAATGCTGCCAAGTTTGTAATGCCCTCACCAATGCATAAAGCTCTTTATCATAAGTAGGATTGTTGATTGTTGATCCTCCGAGTTTATCACTTAAATATGCAATTGATTTTTGATCTTGCATCAAAATAACTCCAATTCCAATACCAGATGCATCACATTCTATTTCAAAAGTTTTCAAGAAATCTGGTAGCATAAGTAAATGAGAGTTAGTGAGCTTCTCTTTGAGGGTTTGAAATGCTTGCTCTTGAGCTTCTTCCCATTTTAATCCCACTTCTTTCTTAATCACTTCAGTAAGTGGTGCTACTATAGTAATAAAGTCTTTGACAAACCTCCTATAAAAACCAGCAAGTCCGTGGAAGCTTCTTACTTCTCCAACAGTTTTAGGAGTTGGAAAATCTTTGATAGCTTTTATCTTTTCCTCATCGACTTTAACACCATATGCGCTTACTACAAAAATCTAAGAAGAAAAAGTTATCTATACAAAAAGTGCTTTTACTCAAATTAGCATAGAGAGATTCTTTCCTAAGAACATCTAGAACAAAACTGATATGCATAAGTTGTTCCTCTAGATTCTTACTATAAATCAGTATATCATCAAAGTAGACAACCACAAATACTCCTATGAATTTTCTAAGCACATGATTCATTAATCTCATTAAAGTAGTAGGTGCATTCGTTAAACCAAATGGCATAACAAACCATTCATATAGCCCCTGTTTTGCCTTAAAAGCACTTTTTCACTCATCACCTTCCTTCGTCCTAATATGATGATAACCACTTTTAAGATAAATTTTAGAAAAGATAGTGGAACCACTTAACTCATCTAGAATATCATATAATCTAGGAATAGGGTGGCGATACTTTACAGTAATATTGTTGATGGCTCTACAATCAACACACATTCTCCATGTGCCATCCTTTTTAGGTACAAGTAAGACTGGTAGAGCACAAAGACTCATGCTTTCTCTTATGTGGCCTTTTCTCATCAACTCCTCAACTTGCCTCTAAATTTCTTTAGTTTCAACATGATTGGTCCTATAGGCTGGTCTATTAGGTAGAGTGGCTCCTGGAAAAAAAGTCTATTTGGTGTTCTATGCCACGAATTTGTGGAAGACTTTTTGCTGCTTCTTCAGGAAAAACATCACTATAATCCTGCAAGAGTTTAGACATACGACTCGAGAGTTCCTGTGCAAGGTTAGTGAAACTCGCAAGAGCTTCTTTATAGACAAATAGAAAAAACTGGTTTTCTGAACAAAGAGTTCGTTTTACTTCACCAGGTTTAATATAGAGGCTGGTACTTAGAGGTTTCTCCTTTTCCTTTTCATCCTTAAGCTTCATAAGAACTTGATCTTGATATATTTGACTAGAAGTCAAAGGTAGGAGTGTAACCTTTATGTCTTGGAATTCGAATGAGTACTTGTTGGTGTAGCCATTATGTATAAATTTTCTATCGAATTGCCATGGCCTTCCCAATAGTACGTGACTTGATCCTATGAGCAGAACATCACACAATACTTCATCTTCATATTTTCCAATAGTAAAAGGTACATTAACTTGAAGAGTTAAGCCATTGTAGTTTGGAAGGTTTAGGGTATTTAATGCTCTTAAGGTTTAGCTTTTCAGCCATACTTTCACTAGCTACATTAGTATAAATTCTTCCACCGATGATGAGGTTGCATACTTTGTCTTTAACAAAACAACGTGTGTGAAACAAGTTATCCTTTTGCTCTATTTCTTCTGTCTTGTTTTGAACACTCAAAGTTCTTCTTGCTACAAGCATTTCACCAACAGATGGTGCTTCTCCTTCTTCTTCTGGTTTAGATTCACATTCATGTTCAGGAATGATGTCTCCATTGTCAAGCAACATGAAAGTCTTCTTGCTAGTACACTCTTTTCCATGTGACCCATTTCTTGACATTTAAAACACCTGATACGACTGCTGCCACCATCTGAAGAAGCAATACCTTTACCTTTGTAGTATGGCTTAGGTTCATCTTTGATTGTAGTAGAGGCTGACTTGTAGTCTTTGTTGTAAGAAGGTTTATTGTCCTTGTAGTCTTTAACCTTAGTTTATCCAGAGGTAAAACTTGGTTTAATAGTTCCTCTTTTATTCTAAATTTTTATCAGTTCAGCCTTGTGTACCATCTCTTCATTGTCTAGATAGAACTGAAGTTCTAGTTTATCTTGTATATCTCTGTTTAATCCTCCTAAGAATCTAGACATTGTAACTTCATCATCTTCATTCAAATCAACTCTAATAATAAGTGTCTCCATCTCTTGATAATAATCTCTAACTGAATTGGTGCCTTGAGTGAGCTTTCTTAGTTTGTTTAGTAACTCTCGATTGTAGTGATTTGGTACAACCTTCTTCTCATACAGATTGTGAGCTGCTGCCATGTAGCAATTTCTGGATCACCACATCTTCTCTTAGTAATATTCAGCTGTTCCCACCATAATAAAGGATAATCACTAAATTCAGAGACAACAATCTTCACTTTGTTGGGTTCATAAGTGCCTTGACAAGTAAAGTTGGATTCCATCTTCCTTTCCTAATCTAAATAAGCTTCAGGGTCATTCTTTCCTCGAAAGGATGGAAACTTGATTTTGATATGATCAAGTTGTTGTCTCACATGATATTTATTGTTTCTACCACGTCTAGGACCTCTCTTGCTCTGATATGATCCAAGACTACCATAATAATCATCAGAACCTAGATTATTATGTTCTGCTTCTCTATCTTCCCTCGCTGCTCTAGCTTCTCTTACTGCTCTAGCCTCTCTTGCTTCTCTATCAAGTCTAGCAGCTTCTGAAGGTGTAGGAGTATATTCTGATTCAGAATGAGAAGGTTTCCCAAATTTTTCTCTAAGTTGTTGTACAAGTCTTTGTTGAGATTCGAGCATCATCTGTTTGAACTGCTCCATAATCTCTGGAGTAATGTTTGTATTTGCCATTATCATGTATCATACACAACAAATTCGCAGTAACAAAGTATAATAACACCAAAAACAAATTTTAAAAACTGAAAACAGAAACAACAATCAAAACAAATTCAGTTTCGTGCAATAGAGGTTGAAGGGTCAAACTAGGGTTTTTAACAAGTCTTAAATGAAATAAAAGGTTTAGAAACACTTAGCTTTGATTCAAAGAGGGCTATGATACCACATGATATGATCCTGATTTGATTCCCCCTTGGATCTTTATTTTTGAATGAAGCCTTTTGGACAGAATGACAACTATATGTGAAGAACACTTTCTGGAACTTGATGGTAATGGAATATGGACAAAATAGAGATGAAAATGATGATAAAACAAACAAGAGATGATGAACTTGTTTGACAGTTGAATGGATCTCAAAAGACTGCACTTGTAAGAGAATCCATAATTCTTGTGGTTTGGTTCTCGCCACTTAGAATTGTTTTGAGTCAAAAGTATAAAAGTTTTAGAATGAAAATTGACTGATTTTTATTTATAGGGTTGTGCACATTATATAGAAGAAGAGAAAGGTACATGCACCTTCTCTTGGAAATAACATAAAAGTCATAAAGACTAGAAATTAAAGGAAATCATGCAAAAAGATGGTTTTTGAGTTTAAATTCAAATTTTGAGTTCTTTCTAAGTAGAATAGATATTTTCTACTTGTGATCAAGTAATAACTAAGTAAATTATGCGAAAGTGAATTATAAAGCCTCGTTAAAAATCTTTGCATTTAAAACTCATTAGGACAAAATCATGCAAAGGAAAAGAGTACAATATAACCACTTAGTTACTTGGTGTATTACCTTGATCTTCTTCTTCATTTGCATAGGTGTAGATGTTGTAGATGTCCTTTGGTGTTGAGTCTCCTAGATGCGTCCTCTTGAGTAAACTCTTGACTCCTTTAGCTAAATCCTTAGCCTTAGCTCTAGTGAACACACCATCTGTTACTTTGAAAGCTTCCCCTAAGTCTTGCATCTCCTTTATCTCTTCGTTTGTTGAGTCTCCTTGTGAGTATCTGATGGAATCACATCAAATTCTTTCTTCACCGCTTTGAAACGCACGAAGAAACCTCAAGAAGAAGGTCTCCCGGTAATAATTCGAGGGAAATTCTTGTTTTGTGGGGGAAGGATACCATGACACGTTGTTTGGAGATAAATAAATAATTTTTTGTGTTTATGAAACTAATTATATCATGTTACAAGTTTTTTTATTATCATTTATTTAGTCTATATTTTGCTTATATTATTTAAAAAGAAAAATAATTCAATGAGTAAGAGTGATTAAATAAATATATGATGTTTTTACTTATATTTTGTGTTTT
>OVBE01008229.1:0-17437 GCA_900406425.1 Iberis pinnata
ATGTTGGGAAATATTTATAATATTTTGCAATAAATTTAAATTTAAATATTTCGCATTAAGATATTTTATATTATGCTTTTTTATTCGATTTACTTGATTCTTTATAGATTTACTCAATGCCCGCGCATGGCGCGGGCCTGTCATCTAGTATCCTTTAAAAGTAAAAGCGAAATGCTGACACACAAGCAGATCCTAATCCTTAGAAAACACGACAGCTACCACAAAGGAACACAAGAGGTACAAAACAGGCTGACCCCAATCCTAAGAAAACTGTGAAAGTTACCCCGAAGGAACAGCTAACCCCTCGGCGTTGATGGAGTTGCACGATGGGCCACAGCAGAGGCTTCCGAGCTCCCCGGAACAGATTGAATCAAATTTGAACCATGTTCATTGAATGCAGGTCGGAACTAGAAGTCCTCGGGCGTGACATATGTTATGTCGATAGCATCGTATTTCACCTTGAACTCCGCCAAATCCGCCTCGAGCTTAGCCATAATCTCAAGTGGCACAACACCACCCTCGTCGACTATGAACCGCACGTAGTCCAAAGTCCCTTTAGCCTAGGCATACTCTTGAATAATGGGATCAGCCTTGTCCTGGTCCTCTACGTGACGCCTCAGCTTCTCAAGCCTAGTTGCACACTCAACCTGAGCCTCTCGCCGTGCTAACGCAGCTTCTAAAGCTCGGGAGAGTCGGAGCCTTTTTATCTCGGCTATATGTAACTTCTCAAGAGCACGGTAGGCCTCTCGCAGCTCGAAGAAGTTGGCACCCGTCTGCTCTCGGATCACCTGCTCTTCGAGGAGCTCCGCCACGGCAATAACGTATTTCTCGTTTAGCTCATCCCTCAAAGCGGCTATGTCGTTGGTGGAGGATGCCGCCATATCACATAGCATTTTCTTCAGCGCAGCTACCTGCGTAGTCAGCTGCTTGATTGCCTCCACCTGCTTGTCCAACTTTAGTCGTTCCTTGGCAAGGCGCTGCTTGTACTTGTCCACCAGCTTCGACAACCTCTCCAGCTCGCCCTCGTCTCCGGCCATAGACCAGAGTTTGTTTTCATTAAATGCGACGAGCTCGTTGGTCATTACCAGAGTCTGCCACCAAACACATGCCGAGTTAGAACTTGTAATTGCTGAAACAGAAATAAGGACACAAGCATACCTGGCAAGCTTGCCGAGACAACGTTTCATACACTTCTGGAGCCAACATCCGACCTATAGTTGGAACGATCAGACCATTGGCCCCATGACAGTTCACCAAACCGGCACACGCTTGTTTGTCCTGAACAAACGGTGTGCCCCTATGCGTAAACGAGAAAGCCCAGCTTCCTCGTGAGTTATCTTGCCTTTCAATTTGGGAGCTTCCTCCCTCAGCAACTTGACGATTGGCAGCTTTGTCTTCTTCTTCCCTCTCTTCAACCTGTTCCTCATCATCACCACCTGCTCCATAATCATCATCACCACCTGCTCCAAGAAGGCTTGGCAGTTCTCGAGCAAACGTCTCCAAACTGGGATCCAGGGACTCCACGTCCCTGGTCATCTCTTCCAATATCTGGAAAGTCGTTGGAGTTCCAGTAGGAGGAGCAGACGGCATAACAGACAGGTCGGCAATATGCACATCCACAAGAGGAACTTCCAACTGTTCCTCTACGGTTTCTTCTTCTTGTTGGTGTTCCCTAGTAGGAACACCCTCATTCGCTGTTTGTCCCCCAGCAGGGACTTCTTCTCTCAAACCTTGTTCCTCAGCAGGAACAACAGTTGGATTCGGCTCTTCAGCCTCTTCAATCACGAACACCTCTCGAGAATATTGATCCCAGTTGGATCGACGCCTCTTCCTGCGAACCAAAGGAGGACAGGAATCTCCGCTACCAGCGGAGGCCGATGTTTGGTCATGCCTCCTCTTCGAGCTCGAGGATGACTTTTCAAGGCTTGACTTGTAGTCTGTTATTGGAGGTGGGCGACCCATCTTCTTAGGTTTCTTTACAGGACAGGCGTTGAGGTCCCAGCTAGTTGTACAGGGAGTTTAAGTCGCAGTTAGACGTACTAACGTAGTGCTAGAACGATAAATTACCGTAGACCCTTACCGGCGTCAATGAACGTAATGCTCCGTTCAATACGTTTGCGTCTGAATTGGCTAATGTGACAGGCTCCTACTTCTCGGGATCTTTCAAAATCTTCTAGAAAGTTATCTGGAAAGGGACCGATGTTGCAATGCAGATCTGCAAGAAAAAAAGAACAAAAGCCGAGTTAGGAACACTTAAAACTTCACATGTTTCAGCTCGGCGGTCCTAGATGGTATCTACCAAAGGTTTCTGCCCATTTCCTTTTCAGGATTCTTCCTACGTCACCAACAGATTCAGGGACAACTTTCAGGAAGAAGTACTTCGCTTTCCAGGCATGGATCTTGTCTCCAGCACCCACAGTTATCAGCTTGTACTGGGTCTTGAAGTTGATATACACGAAACCTGTGTTTAACTTCGTTCCCCTTTGCACGATGGGATTGATGGACGACATGTTTTCCATATACCTAATGCCGAGCTCCACGTTGAAATCATGGGCATGAGCCATCAAGGTTATCACTTGCCTAATTGAAGGAGCAGACAGTTGAGAAATCACGATCTTCCGTCTCGCGCAATATGAAACTAGCAGCTTCGGCAAAGGTAACCAGAGGTGGCACCTTCTGAACAAGGATTTGTACAAACACACATAACCCTGGGGGCAGTCCCAGGGTCGTTGATGCGGTTCAGGAATTACGATTGGAATTCCATTTAAGGAAGGATAATCTCGGATAAGAGCTCGGATTGTCTTCTCTAAACATTTTGTAGGTGCGAGACATGTCAGCTCGTCATCTGAAGCAGCCCAATTGCCCTGAGGAGCTCGATCTTCAGGAGCTATAACCATATCGGTGACACGCAGGTCGTCGCGAGAGGCTGAGGATTCGGCAACATTCATACGGGAGGTGGACATAATTTAGGATGGACAAATCACCAAGCTATTCAAATTAATCGCCGAACTAAAATTCTAGAGAGAAAAAGAAGAGAGAAGGGAAAGCGATTCTACCTGCAAGGAAATTCTGAGATGTGAAACTTTAGAATGAAGAATGAGGGGGTATTTATACCCCAGGGAGATGACGGTTACTGAGGCGCGTAATGATTGTGCATGGGAATCTATAAAGGCATGACCTTTTAGCTTCCCCCTACGAAGACGATTCGATAAAGCCTACGAAGCATTTAATGCAATTCAGCCGAAATGAATTTTATTTTAGAAGATCAATCGCCGACCTAGAGGGGACTAACTGTTGATACCAGGTGTATCACATATCCTAAAAGCCCATTTTGACTCAAGGCTCAGCTGGACGTCGACATCAAGAGGAGAAAGGAGCCAGGAGAGCAAGACCTATATGGGCTGATCTGACGAGCTGGGCCTTCTAGCTCGTGGCCCATTAGGTTTAGTTAATGTAATTAGGATTTTGAGCATGTATTTTCACTATAAATACCCATGTAACTATTCCTTAAGGATATATGAAATTCTTCCAAGCTTTTACCCACAAGATCAAAGATTTAAACCTACTTGTTAAGTCTTGATTCAACAGTTGGCTTGCGAAATAGAACCACAACTCTTTGTCCTTCTTTGTTACTAATTTCCTACATAGCATATAATGGACAATCTTTGCTGAAAATTGAAGCTCTCTTTTTGTGTTAATAATTGGACCAAGAAACGACCATTTGATTTTGTTGAAGATGTCTTCTCTAACCGAATTTCAACCCTTGAAATTACGGAAAGTGATCCGTATTGATTAATGACTGCTAGTTGTTTTGGTTCCTGCCCTCTTGCATATATTGTCATTGGTAAATTCACGGATAGTGAAAAGGAATCTTCCATATTATTTCACCTACAAAAATTTGTAAAAAATAAAAATTAGCTTATGGTATTCATGATTTGGTTCCTAAATTGTGTAAAAACTTTTCTAAATTTTAGTAAAACTTTCTTAAATTTAGCAAAACATTGCAAAATTTCAGGAAAGGGTTCTTAAAACATTGCAACCTTAAAATATAATCACATGTTTACAAGCATATCATTGCAACATCAAAGCACTACAATAGTACGAGAGAAGGAAACAACAAAACTAGCAATTGAACAAGCTCCACCAATCGGAATTAACATGCCCAAGAAATTAGCTAGCTAATGAACTAGTTATTGAACATCCTGATTATTCTTGTGATGTCTAACACAAACAATAAGCAGCAAAATAATCAGCAGCTGGAATGAGACTCTGATTATACTCAAATGTTTAAAACTGCTAAATATCATATTTGAGAAAAAAATAAACATAATCAAAATTGTGTTTTGTGCACTGTTTATACTCAACCCATCTAAACTCTCAACTATTTTGTCAACAAAACAAGAAAACGCAAGGTATGAAGACTGACTATAGACATCTTAAACAATAGTTTACCAGAATTGGAATATATAAAAAGAAGAATATCAACTCTATACTTGTATGCTAACTGAATGGTTAGGATCCTTTTGCTTTTAGGAGCAGAGGAATGTAGTTTGTTGGAGTGGTTAAGTCCAAAAGAAACATTGACACAATTCGCTCTAGGCTTCAGAGAAAAGCCTAGTATAAAGCACAAACAATGATCAGTGAACCAAGTTATTGGTTACCTCCAGTTTGAATAGTGAAAACTAATTTAACTATATCTCTACATCAATAGATGATAACTAAACGTTCCCAGTTTGCATCTATGAAGAAAATGATTAAGAAACAAAAGTTCAACACTACCATCTTTTCAATAAACTCTCATCTCAGCCAAAACTCATTAATCAGCAAAAGCTACATTGCAGACAATCAAGAACTCATATAATCAGTTCATACTTAGCTAAATCCAGTAGCAACAAGTCCAATTGATTAGAGATTGGGAAAAATTATGAAAATCAACAGTAGAAAACAAGTAAAACACAAGCAAATCAACAATCTAATCTCAAATGAAAAGAAGAAAGAAGATAAAGAGTCCATCGCACAGAGAGTTAAGCTATACTAAAGCTTTGATTCATCGTGCAGAAGTTCATGAGAAGATTTTGATTCAGCAAAAAATCGAGGAAACCATATAAAAAACTAACAAATCGGATAAAGAAGAGCTCGAGATTACCTGAAGATTGGATAGAGAGGAAGATACCTGAGGATGAAAAACAGTTTGAAGAAATCGCAGCTCAAAAATCGAAATCGAAAATCATAGGAACTATAAATCGTAGAAAATAGAAATCTCGCAGCTTAAAGCGAGATTTTAGGGTTGTTTTTTCCCTTTTTTCTAATTTCAATCTGGGGGCATTTTGGTATTTTTATACTTAAAAAGTGGTATTTGTAGAACTATATAGAGTGTGTGTTAGTTGTGAAAAACACCCACTTTTATTTGCTATTTGTGAGAATTGCCTTAGAATCAACTGGAATTTAATTTATTTATGAATATGGTAGATTGTGTATATTATTTTAAATTTAGGAATCTTAACTATAACTAATTTTATTTTAAACATATATCAAACTTATACTTAAAATTAAAAATGATTTAGAAATATCAGCCATACTTGAATAAGGTAAAATAACGAAAACATGCACTTTCAAATATCTCTATTTAAAAAATCTTCCAAAATTGTAGTTAGAAAATATATATATATATAAGTATCCAGCATTTAAGATAAAAAACAAAAACTAATTTTAAATTGAATAAACAAAAGATTTCAAACATATATTTATTTAAGATTTTTAATCGAAAATCTTAAATATTGGGTGTTGATTCAAGGTATGGTAGTTTTTTTAAATTGTGCAATATTTAAAGAAATTAAAGAATCATTTTTAACTTTTATTTACAAAAAATAAAGAATCGGTTAGATATTTGTTTAAATATCTTACAACTATTTAAACTGAAAAAGTAAAATCTAAATATTAAAAAATCTTAACATATCTTATTTCTAATTACTAAAACTTCTTCAATACTCCACAACCTACAAATATTAATGTTTAAGTTTTTCTAAATCATGAATGTTGTCATTTTTTGCAGGTTCCATATTAATAACAAATTTTCATGAATGAAATTTTGAAATATTTATATCATCTTATAAATATCCTTCATCTTTCTTGAAGTTTCATAACGTAATTTTTTTTATATTTTACGATCAACGTTTTTATTATGCTTTTTTGTAATATATAGTTGTAAATGTTTCGTTTATTCAAAATCTGTCCTTTTTTTGCAGGTTTCATATTATTGAATAATGTCATGAAGGGAGTCTTGAAATATCAGTAAAGCTCTGCAATTTTATATGAAGGTATCAACATTTTCATAAAGTGTATTTTCGTAGCTTGACACATTAGGTAATATTCTTAATTTTTTGTATTTTAAATAAATATAAAAATATTTAATATTAATTTTATAATATATAGTTGTAATCTTCTCATGAGATATATGTAATCTATATTTTAAGTATGAATGTTAGCATCAAACAGAGAATTATAACGATAAATCATACATAGGCAAAATAGTTTGATAAATAATGTATATACATAGAAAATACATGTATTACATCACTTGAGAAATTAGAACATACATTTTAAATATACAAATTACGTTTATCTAACTTTGTACACCTATTATATCACATAAATAATATTGAAAACAAACACAAAACAAAACATTACCAAAGTTCATTGACTTAATCAAAATTTAAAACATAAAAATTTACCTCGCCCATACTTTAGACATTGAGCTCTCAAATAATATAATGTACGTAATATAACATTAAATTTTAAAACATAAAAATTATCCCGTGTATAGCGCGGGACCGTGACTAGTTAAAATTAAAAACTAAAATTGAAAAAATTAAATTGTAACCGAACCGTAAATTAGAATATCTAATTTTAATACAATTCATAACCTTTATTAAAAAATTTACAAAACAAACAAATGATTCAATAAGTGTAATTTAATCGGCTTTAAAGCATTTAAATTTGATAAAGGTTCTTTGGACAGACAAAACCTCAAATTAAATTTTTTTAAAAAAATAAGTATTTTGTAATATAATTTGCTTAAAATCATATTTAACTTATAGATTACTACAAAGATAAATCCAATAATTGTATATCATTAATTATTTATCACTAATCATACTTATGACCTATCAGTTATACATAAAATTTCTATAATAATATTATATATTTAGTTTAATTCTTTTTAGAATTAAAAATGAAACATATATATATCAATATTAAAATAATTAATTAAAATTAATATTTATATAATATATAAATTTAGGAATCAAAATGTAAAATAAAAATATAAGGTTAAAATTAAAGTTTTGAACATTAAAATATGAGGTTCCATTATTCAAATTTCAAACTTAAGGTTCTATTATTTAAAATTTCATAATTTGAAGTTTTAAGATTTCGTTTAGAGTACATGTGACATCAAATTTAAAGATGTTATGTCATATTTGGAGATATTCTTAAATTTAAAGTGTTTTAAATATGTAATTACTAAAAAGGAAAAAATATTTTCGTATAGTGGTTACAATTTTTGTTTTTCAATTTGAAAAATACACAAAATTTTGCATCGAAAATCAAGAAAAAACTCTTTCAATTTTTTTCTAGCTGAGATGGGATTAATATTGAGATATAAGCTAACAAAACAGAAAAACAATATCGAAGAAACATAGATCAGAAAATAGAGTAAAATACTCAAAAAAATTTAGAATCAATGAGAGAAGACAACCAAAATGGAATGCTAACTGCAATATAAGAATGCTATTGGTTGCGAGTGATGATGCTTGCAATTATGTAGAGATGTAAAAATGAGTTTATTTATCTTATTCTACCTTAGTCCATTTTGAACCCGTCCAAAAAATACCAAATTTTTAAAAACCCTAATGGGTATAACCCTAATAGAATAAACCATAAACCTATCCTATACGGTATAGGGTAACCCATGGGTACCCTAATTTAAAATTAGTTTTTTTTCATAATTTAATATTATTTTTTCAAGTTTTAGTTTAACATATTTGAATTTTTATAATGTACATTATACGTTTATAATATTGTTGTATGTGGAGTTCGGAAATTTTGAGATTTTGAAGAGTAAAACTATTTTCAATTTTGGTGGTAACGCGATTATGTATTTTTGGCGGGAAAACTCGGTTTTAAGTTTTTTGGGTGGGGGGGAGGGGAAACGCAATTTTGCGTTTTTTTAGGTGGCGGAAAATGTGATTTTGCGTTTTTGGCGGGAAACCTCGATTTTACGTTTTTGGCAGGAAAACGCGTTTTTGTGATAAAACATGATTTTGTTTTTTTTTTTGCGGAAAACGCTATTTTCGTTTTTGGCAGAAAAACATGATTGCATTTTTGGCGGGAAAACATTCTTTTGCGTTTTCGATGGAAAAATCATTTTCGGCGGAAAATTGTGATTTTTTCTTTTCGGCGAGAAAACGCAATTTACGTTTTTGGCGGAAAATTGCTATATTGCGTTTTCGGTGAAAAAACACTATTTTGCGTTTTTGACGAAAAAATGCTATTTCGCGTTTTTGGCGAGAAAATGCTATTTTGCGTTTTTGGCGGAAAATCGTTATTTTACGTTTTCGACGGGAAAACTCTTTTTTGGTTTTTGGCGAGAAAACACGATTTTACTATTTAGTTATTGTCGAGTTGAAGTTTCATATAATTTTGTTTTGTTTTGTTTTGGGTCTTGCGAGTACTCATTACCCAATAGGGTAAACCCATGTGATATCCTAAATAATTAAAATCCGTTTGGGTAGTATCCTATATTTCTTTAAAGATAACGGTTATGTTATGAACTTAGTAGGATAATGGGTACCTGTTGGGTTTTTAACCACTACTAACATCCCTACAACTATGAGTTACGTTCCTCTGTTTATTGGTCTTTCGCTCAAAATTAAATTATCATACATCAAATTTGCTAAAGAAAGAGGATAAGTCCACAAAAAGTGAATTCTAGCTAGCCAAAGCTGAAATTCTACAACAAATTTAACTAGAACAAAAGCCCATAAACAAAAATACATAAATGAAGCGATAGCCAACATACAATCATAGGCCCACGAGACCACCTTTAGGTGAACTTTGGCCTTAGATTAAGTCATTTAAAGCACGACATCTATGTAGAATAACATTGCTAATTGAATCACACACTACACAAGCAACACCAGTTTCCTTTGATTTCCTTTCCCAAAAAACTCCAATATTGCATTTCAACCATGCAGGCTTTGGAGATTTCCAACGAGATCTTGTGGAACTCCTTCAACTCTTTTATGTAGGTGTTTTAAGATTTCTTTCAATCTTATATTAATTTGGTTTAAATATAGGAATACATTTGTCAATAGTCGTGTATATTAGTTTACAAACTAAATTAGTTTACGATAAAAATAAATAAAATATAGTCAATAAAACTATTTATGATATGATGAATCTCTTTAATGTTATTTTTAAAAATAATCAGACTCCATAGAATTATACACCTCAAGATCACCTATAATTCGCAGTAGAAATGGCTCTATGCATCCTCTCATCGTCTTAGCTTTCATCTTTATGAAGATTTATAAGAAAAATAACACCTCCATCTTTTGTCGATCCAAACATCCAATCATTTTACGGAATTCATTTACGGCGTTCTTGTAATCAATGAGGTCTTTCTGCCCAAATACGTTCTTCACAAAACTAGAACTTTCCAAATTCTCATGCCATTTAGGATAACCTATACACTCGAACTCATAAATAAAAATGGGTTCTCTTATTTCATATCGAATTAGAACCCCATTTACAAAAAACCAACACTCCTCCTCCTTCTCCGTTTTGTAGTCTTCAAAAGTAACGTGTACATCCCCATCATCATGTGGTTATTATATCTATCCATCTGGAAGATGTGTCAAAACTCTGGATGCTCCGTAAACTAACCCAACTCGTCTGATGTAGTAGGTTTGTTCTTATGATATCTCTATTTTTTACCTGTTTTATGCATCTATTTATCATCACTTTACCTATTTTCTATCGTCATTTCACAACATTCATGTCCTTGTTAGTCACTTTGCGTGTTTAGGATAATTTTGCATATGCATTGCATATTTGTTGCATTTGGGAGTCTATTTAGGTGCATGGAAGGACGTTAGAGCTATAGGAACAAAATTAAGAAGAAAATACTGACTCCACCACACAACTCGAGTCACAAGAATTGGTGAAAGCTCACTTGAGCCTAACTCGAGTTAGAAGACTCTGGTGGTTTCTTGAAGATGACTCGAGCATTCACTCGAGCCTAACTCGAGTTAGAAGACTATGTTGGTTTCTTGAATTGGGAGAATCTATTAAATGTATAACTTATATGGCCTTATAAAGACTAGATACTGTCAGATCAGGTAACTGGCTGCCACACAGTGGCGAAACCATAATTTTGTTTGACTAGGGGCATATAAATAGATTAAAAAATATAGTATAAAACTATAAAAAATACATATCTAAATAAATTTTACGTGCATTCATAACAATTATATAGTTATGTATTTTGTTTTTATGATCAATTGTTTGACAAATATAATTATATTTATCATATAATCTTCAAAATATCTCATAAAAGAATCAAAACTTCAAAATTTTAATCCATAATTCAACTATTCGAATTACATATAATTTCAATTTCATAAAAATTTAAAAGATAATAGAATCATAACCTCAATTTCATTAAAAAAATATCAACCTTCGGACCTTAATCTCAAAACTAAAACAATTTGGAGGTATTAGAATTTTTTTTATGCGAAAAAGGAAAAAACGTGTATAATCTTTTAATCTTATAAAATTATTTATTAGTTAATTTATTAATCATTTTATTCTAATTAGATTTTTTAAAAACTAATTTTAATATAACATAACTAAATCATATATAAATTCATAAACACTTTTATTTTTATGAAACTAATATACTAATTTATCTAAAACTATTAATATTATATATA
The DNA here is from genome assembly GCA_900406425.1 of Iberis pinnata. Taxonomy (NCBI): domain Eukaryota; kingdom Viridiplantae; phylum Streptophyta; class Magnoliopsida; order Brassicales; family Brassicaceae; genus Iberis; species Iberis pinnata. The sequence goes on from OVBE01008229.1 coordinate 10,995, forward strand.
ATGTTTAAATAATATTTAAAAATCAAGTGGGGTCAGCTGACCCCACCTCTTCTCACCTCCTTCCGCCACTGCTGCCACATGTGAGACTGAGTTCGGATGAGCTGCCATCTGAGTCTTGCAAGATTCACATCTATCATATTGTGACGAGTTAGTAGGTTTAGGTTATACTCTCGTTGCATGAGAAACAATCCCTTTGATGTTCGATGAGCCACAATACCTAAGAAACAATGTAAGTCTTTGGGATTCTTGACAGAAAATCAGTTGAACAAAGAGCTTAATATTCCCTCATCATACAAGAATCATTCACAATGACTATTATATCGTCAACATATAGAAGAGACTAAATCCATGATGTAGTATGAAAAATGAAGCATCTACCAAGGAATTGATGAAGGCTGATTTTTGCAAATAAGAACTAAATTTCTGGTACCAAGCACGAGGAGTCTGGTTGAGGTTTTATAACACCTTATGTATCATAAAAACATGATGAGGATAATAACGATTAACAAACCCAGAAATTTAAGAGAAATATACATCTTCGTTCAGAGACCCTTGTAAAAATGTGTTGTTGACGTCAAGCTACTTAATTGGCCAATTACAACTTACAAAAAGATTGAGAATAAGGGAATAAGGCGAATTATCATAGCCTTAACCACATAAAAATTTTTGTGTAGTCTTTACCCGGTTGTTATATATACCCCTTGCCGACCAGACGGCCTTTGTAACGATTGATTGCACTGTCGGACCCATATTTGATAGTGAATATCCATCGTGCCCCGACTACATTCTGATTCAAAGTTGACAGAACAAATGAGTATGTATTGTTCTTGAAAATTCAGTTGAACTCTTCCTATATGGCCTTACGCCAATTTGGGTCAACCAAATTTTGATTTTCAGTACACAGAATGCTCGGTCTCGAGGTAGAAGTAGAAGAAGTGAATGAATGCTTTTGATTTTGCGTGATAATACCTTGTTTGTCATGGGTGATCATCGAATGATGATTATGTATAGGTGGCGGCGAAGAGAGTGACAATTATTGTGCTAGTGGTGACGAGGACACGTGATTGAGATGAGGCGATGGTGATGAGACTTCTCGATGTTAAAGTGAAGAAGAAGCGCTCATAGGTGATAGTGGACCCTCGCTTGAAGTTGGAAGGTGTTGATGGATCGTTTCTTGTTTGGCCATGGTGTCAATGGGCCTTATTGTTCCCATCGTAAGAAAGACACGTAGGTGTCTCTGCCAAATTATTTCTTCAAGATATTTCTGATGAAGGATTCGATCGTTGAGAAGATGAGGTTGAAGATTGCGTGGATGCATACAATACCAACATAACCATATAAACAGGAGGTAGCCAAGCAGTTAAAGGAGATGAAGGTGGAGTTGTAGAACGTGAAAGTTTGAGAAAGGGGAAATTGGATTCGTCAAACAGACATGTCTTGAGAGGAAGAGACAATTATTTTAAGGATCGAAACAGAGGTAAGTACATTGAGTTTGTGAATATTTGAGGAATACACATAGGATGGTACAAGGCTTAAGTTTTTCTGGGTGATAAAGCCAGAGCCACATATAGCATTGACAATAGAAAATTTTCAATTTAAAGTAGTTGGGAGTAGCATTGAACATGAGTTGAAAAGGCAATTGATGTGGAAAACTGCAGTTTGGAAAGAAAAGTGCCAATAAGAAGAATGAATGTGAGTGTGATATAGAAGAGACATACATGTATCAACTATGTGAAAGTGTCGTATTTCCGACATCCCATTTTGTTATGGAGTATGTGGTGGGGTTGTCAAGTGATTGATGCCTGAAGTGAAGAGAAAATCCCGAAATTATTCGCCATTGTTGGAGAAGAGAGTGTCGATCCTAGACTGGTACTTATTTTAACAAGAGCATTTAAGAGAATAAAAGTATGTTTGACTTGTAATTTTACTTGAAGCCGATACAGCCAAACATATCTACTATAATGATCAACAATAATAAGATAGTGCTTGTTATTGTCAACAAACATAATGAGAGATGTCCAGAGATCAGTAAACATATATTAGGTTTACTTGAAGAATAGAAGTTTGAGATAAGGGAAATTTTAGACTCTTGTTAATTAAACAATCCTCACAAGGTATTAATTTTGACAAAGATGCAGAAAATGATTGATAATAGGTAGAAATATTGCAAAATAGAACAATAAGAATGACCCAATCATAGGTGCCAATCTGAGATAGAAGCTTTAGCAGTATGGGTAGCAAAGAAGGTTTTTTTAGCATATTTTTGGTATTGTGGCCATCCATACAAATCTTCGTTAGTATGTCCTTAGAGTATTAGGGTTCCCGGGATAGATCTTTCATCTTAAATGAAGTGGAGAAAAATTCGACAGAGACATTATTAGTATTGCATAACTAACAAACAGAAAGTAAGTTATTTTTCATCTATGGGAAGAGAAAACAATTAAAACTTAGAGGGAATAGTAGTGGAACCATTTTGTGTGATGTATAAACCGCTGACATCTCCGATTAACACTTCTTCTCCATCATTGTAGGGATAATGGAGTGAAAGATTGTTTAGATTAAGGGTGTTGTGGTGCGTGGCACCAGAATAAAGGATCTAAGGTTGTGACGAGGAACCGGTGGTCAAATTATCATGTGGAGCCCAAGACAATGGCAGATATGGCGGAGTGGGTAGAAGTGATTTTGAGGCAGATTGATGATATTGTTGAAGCTAAGTGCAATGTTTGGCCGAATGACCTTAAATGCCACATAGCTGACAGCGACCCTGGTACGGTCGGGATTGGTGAGACTATTGAGTTACATTTTGATTATGTCAGGTATGCGTCTGGTGAGTAGTTGATTTTATTGATGAACAAGACTTGTTGACATAATTTGCTGTTACAAGAAAAACATTTGAAGGAAAAATTGATAGCAACTTGACCTCATGGTTGAGTAGCTTCTCATGAAGTTCAGTAAAAGTTGGTGGTGGGCCTCTCCTTTCAGTTTGATCAACAACGATCTTGTACTCCTGTAGTAACCCTTGGAGCACATAATCTATATTATCCTCGTGATCCAAAATCTTACCAAGTAAGGTCAGTTGATCAAAGCGAGTTGTAAGCCCCTGAAAATAAATGTTGATTGATTGTGTACCGTTTTCCATTGTTTGATATGATATTGCAGTTGTTTAATGTGACCCTTGCTAGGTTTTGCAAAGGTAGAAGCCAAGGTGGACCAGATCTGAGCAGTTTTTGTAGCGAGAGAAATAATAGGTTGGACATTCACAGACATAGCACCAAGAAGTGCGATGTCAATATGTTGATTTTAACACATCTAGGACGAGAAGGTTGGGTTAACCGTGACTACACGTTGAAGTTCAACGGTGACAGTAAGAAGAGGCAAAGGAGTAAGTTCATCTAGATATTTGGCAAGATTGTAGTTGCGCAAAAGAGTCAAGACTTGTTTACTCCACATAAGGTAGTTAGTGGATGTAAGCTTGGTGACATTGGTCATGTTGACATGAAGGAGAGAGGTTAAATTGATTAAAACAACATCAACAATAACAAGAGAACCATTAGAACGCTTCAACATCAACAATAACAAGAGAACCATTATAATGTGTATATTGATTATCAAGGTTTGGATTTAACTTATCATGTGTGTATGATCATCCAAACCGTGAACACCTTCATGAATTATGGGAAAGTTTAACTAGATTGGGGTCTAAATAGGATTTTAAGTAGGGATTTAATGAAATTTTAGATAATTCTAAAAAATTAGGTGGTCCAATTCGTGAAGAATCCACATTTTAGAATTTTCGATCTCTGTTTCCATCTTGTTATCTATGTGACTTAAGATATTTCGGTAACATGTTCTCTTGGGTGGGTATAAGACATAATTCTACTATTCAAAGTTGTTTAGATCATATAGTAGTTAATGATCTTTGAACAGAAACTATCTATGCTTCTTCATCAACTTTTTTACCTTTATATGCTTTTGATCATCGTCAAATTCTTGTAACCGTAGCCTTCTCTACTCAAGTGCACAGATCACGTTTCAAGTTTGATAAAATATTGTTATCTCAACTGCTTATCTTTAAATGCTTCAAGCGGCTTGGTCTTCTTCTATTCTCCCACTAGCAGTATTCTAAAATACGCTAGGCACTATCTAGGCAGTAAACCAATGCCTAGCGCCTAACCGTATACGCGGATGCCTAGATGAAATTATACGGATATATCGTTTTTATAATCATATTTTAATAAATAAATAATTAATAAGTGGTAAATCAAATTATAAAAAATGAATAACACTTTCTTAATTTGTTTTGTCTTCTTTTACAAAGAGAATAAACGAGGGTTTAATTGAAAATTTATTGTTTATTATGTTAACAACGTCATTTAAATTTTAATAATTTTTTTTAATTAAAATTAAAATAAAAATTTAAATGAGTCAAAACTACGTCGTTATATATATATATATATATATATATGTGGGCGCCTAAATAGCGTCTAGATAGCATCCAGATAGCCCTTAAACATCGTCTAGACCGATTATACGGCATCTAGGCGTCCGATTTTTTTAAAAACACATAAATACCCGCATACAATAGAAACAATATATTTATAGGACGTTTAGCGTATAAGCGGCACCTAGACGGGTGCCTAGGGCGTATTTTAGAACACCGCCCACTAGATTATTTCATTACAAAATATCTTTTTAATGCACGTCAAGCTTTAAAGAAATAGGGCGTGATTCTTTTTTAAATTCGGCAGAAACAATAAAGAGACTTCATGCCGCTATTGAGGTTCATCTATCCTCTGCCACCCCAGATTTACAAGAGATAAAATACTTGCAATCATTGTTGCATCGTGCATACAAAGACAAAGAGACTCATTGGTTTCTAAAAGGTCGAAATTCTTGGTGGTGTAAGGATGACCGTAACACACTTTTTTTCAAGCTTCAACAAAAAAATATTTAGTGAATAAAATCCACATAATTATTGATTTACAAGGGATGAAGATGTTTTTCAAGGTTTTAAGGCAAGGTTTTCTCAATTCAATTTGGATATAATAGGTGTTGATGTTATTATAGAAGTTGTTGCATCTTTGATTCGGGATATATGCATCCTTCTAGTTAACCATACAAATCTCTGTTTGATTCCAAAGCTCAAGAATCCTGTCTCTTTACCAGATTATCGTCCGATTGGGCTTTGTATTGTATTATATAAGATTATTTCTAAATTTTTTGTTAATAGGTTGAAGGGTTATCTTGATAGTATTGTCTCTGAAGCCCAGACTGCTTTCATCCCAAATCGCTATATTATCGATAATGTTCTTATCGCTAATGAGCTACTTCATTCTTTAAAGGTAAGAAAATATTCTCTAATAGAGTTATTTTGAATCCACACTTAGGGCTTTTGGTTTTAATAATCTATGGATTCAGTAGATAATGCGGTCATAACATTAGTGGAATATTTGATTCTCATCAGTGGTTATCTGTTTGGCCGAGTGATTCAACCAAGGGGGATTCATCAAGAAGATATGTTATTTCAATATTCAAACGAATATTTGGTGTTTGAAAACCTTTTGAAAAATATAATTTTATGTTTTGCTAATAAGGTTGCTCATGCTTTAGCAACTCCTTAAAGTTTTTCATCTTTTGACAGGAAATTTTTGACGGAAAAATATTTTATGTAAAAACTTGTGACCGAGAAAATTTTGACAGAAAAATTTTGACGAGAAAATTTTTGACGGAAAAACTTGTGAAGAGAAAATTTTGGCGGAAAAACTTTGACGGAAAAATTTTGCGTGAAATTATGTTATGTTGATATGATTTTATGTTAATGATGATAAGTTTGATGTAATAATGTTGATTTTATATTAATGTATGGTGATGAATGATTATGACAATGATGATGATGATGAATTTAAAGGATAAAGAAATAATATTAATGTGTTAATATTTTTGTGAATAATGAGTTAATATTTTATCCATTACAATTCAATAATCCAAAAAAAATTTAACCATTTTAATTCAGCTCATTTAATCAATTAACTCATTAAATCCATTAGAACCATAAAATTCAGCTTATTAGATTAATTTTTCAAAGATGAAATATTTAAAAATATATTTTATAATTTGTGAACTTGTTGAGAAAGAAATTTTATAAACTTGCTTTTTTGTTTACCATCTTGAAAAAAAAAATCTCAAAAATTTAAATTTAGGGGCCTATTGGTAACGATTGTGACTGTTGGCTTTTACTGTAAACTTTTTGCTGTAGAGATTTTGGTTGTAACGACTGTGACTTTTTTTATAAATGACAATATAAGTCTGATTGGTAATCAAAACTGTAAAAGCTGTAACTGCTACTTTTAATTATAAAAAAATATTTGTTAAAATATTAATACGTCATATTTATAATGATATAATTTACATAACAAAAATTTTCACACTATTATTTTGTATAT
>OVBE01008230.1:0-17436 GCA_900406425.1 Iberis pinnata
AGGATGAGTGTACTAAGGTGATGAATAATCACTAATCTTCATGACTCTTCATGAAACTTGTCAAATATGTAGATATGATTAGTGGTACCAAGTGATGAATAATCACACTAATTCTTAACAAGACATTAATTTTGTATATAGCATGTTTATGTTGTAAAGGTGAAGCCACAAATCTAGGGATGTCAAAATGGTTAAACCAACCCAAAACCAACCTAAATACAATCAAACATTTTTTTTATATGAATTATGAGTCAATTACATTTATAATCCTTTTTTGTACTGATTACATTGAAACTCTATATAGTACTCACTATGTTTTTTAATACTTGATTTTCTACATTTTATTTTTGTTTCACAAAACTTGATATTATTTATTTTTTAGTTAGGCCATGTTCGTTTCTGCATCCGAATGCAATATATGGTTGCAAATATCCATATATTGTTCGTTTGGTATATTTAGAAATTGTATATGAATACAAAATCTGGATATTAATTTGTTGATATCCAGAATATTTAGATAATTGAGATGCTAATAAACTAGAGTTTAGATTCACCATCTCAAATGTAAAAAATAAAAAATTGGAGAAAATACGTTTTTTGGCCAAAAACGTGGAAACAAGTTTTTTGTCGAAAACGCAGAAACGCGATAAAGATGTTTTCTAAAAACTAAGGAAACGCGATTTTCTGCCAAAACTCGGAAAGGCGTTTTCTCACAAAAACGCAAAAATATGTTTTCTCACAAAAACGCAAAAATACGTTTTCTCAACAAAAACACAGAAACAAGATTTTTACCAAAAATGCGGAAACATGATTTTTCTGCCGCATATATGGAAACACGATTTTCAGCTAAAAACGAGGAAACACGATTTTCCCACCAAAAACGATGAAACGTGATTTTCTGCCAAAAATGCATAAACACGTTTTCTCACCAAAAATACAGAAACACGATTTCCCGCCAAAAAGAGCAAATGCGATTTTCTCACCAAAAACACGCAATCTCGATTTTTCGCCAAAGACCAAACATGATTTCCCGCCAAAAACGAGGAAACATGATTTTCTGCCAAAAACGAGGAAACGCGATTTTCCTCCAAAAATGCAGGGACGCGATTTTTCCGCCAAAAACGCAAAAATGCGATTTTTCGCCAAAAACAAGGAAATGCGTTTTCACACTAAAAATGCAGAAACACGATTTTCCTGCTAAAAACGAAGAAACGCGATTTTCTGTCAAAAATATGGAAACACATTTTGTCACAAAAACAAAGATACGTGATTTTCTGACAAAGACACTGAAAGGCGATTTGCCGCCAAAATGCAATTTTCTGTCAAAAGCGCAGAAATGCTATCTTCTGTGAAAAATGCGAAAATCTGATATTCCACCTAAGTTGCGAAAATGCTTTTTCCTCAAAAATGTAGAAACACATTTTTCAGCCAACTGCATAAGTTGTTGCTTCCTCTAAGAAGTCGTAAATGAATTTTTTCGTCAATAACGCAGTTACTCCTTTTCGTGAAAACACAAAACCGCGTTTTCTTCTCAAAAATGTAGAAACTCATTTTCTGATGTAACCATGGACAACTTTCTCGGCCAGATTTTGTGATCTCAAAGACCGCGTGTTTATAAGAATTTTCGGTAATATTTTTGACTCATGCTCTTCATAAGAGTTGTAGATATTGAAATTAGATTTCCTGAAAGTCCAAGATCACAAACAATGGCCGCCCGAGTAAAAATTTATGCGGAATATAATATGAACGTGACTAACTTCTAGGGCAGATTAGTTGTTCTTCAAATATGATGAGTTTTCAAGCCTTTTCCTTAGGAATTTTGGGTTAAACCCTTCATCAAAGTTGTAGGCCCATACGTCAGCTTTCCAACAAGCCCAAGAACATCAAGAAAACATGTGTTGTTAAATAGATACGCTCAATTGAAAATAAATAGTCATTTCTAGACCAAGAGTTGTATTTACATTCAAAGTCTTCTCTCTTGATTTGTGTGCGAGTTTAACGATCGGTGAATGTTTATCTTATTTCCATATTTAAATGGTTTGTAATCTCAATGTAAAATATCTAATTTTGAATCAAATGACTTTTAAATTTGGATAATTTGTTTTTTTAGAACATCGCAGAGGTCATTCTCTGCACGACATTTCTCCAGATGATCTTTGTTGTGGGCGTCATACTCACGATCATTGGCACATCGACACAAGTGTTTGATCAGTCCATAGATTATCATTGAAGTTCAACTCCATTTTAAAATCATTCCACAATCCATCCATTTGGCGAATCAAGGGTTCTTTCCGCAACCTTTGTGTGTCATTCAATTCATTTCTATCTATCTTAACTATTTTTTTTGTTTTAAGTAACATTCGTAGTGTCGGTCCTTCAAGGGATCTCATCATTTTCCCGCCAAAAATGCAATAACACATTTTTTCACCAACAATGTGGAAACGCGTTTTCTGGCCAAAAACCTCGAAATGAGTTTTCCAATTTTCCCCGCCAAAACGTATTTCCTATTATTTTGCGAGAAAATCAGTTTCTGCATTTTGGGCGGGTAAACCAGCTTTCACGTTATTGGGAGAAAATATGTTTCAGTATAATTTGCGTGAAAATGTGTTTTTGCATTTTTGACGAAAAATATTTTTCTGCGGTTTTTGACGAGAAAACTTGTTTCCGCTCTTTTTTTCGAAAAAACGTGTTTACGCGTTTTTCTCAGAAAAACGTAGTTATGCGTTTTTGTTGGAAAAATATGGTTTCGCGTATTTACTGGGTTTTTGTGTTTTTTGAGAAAAATATGTTTTCACGTTTTTGGCAAAAATAGACATGTTCTTGTTTTTGACGGAGAAACGTGTTTTCGTGTCTTTTTTTTTTTGCGAAACATAAGTTTCTAGGTTTTTGGCGTAAAAATTAATATTGTAGTTTTTGAAAAAATGTATATGGATATTTTTACAAATTCAGAAATGAACAAAACTGCATATAGATGTCCAATGCATATTTGAAAACAAACAAAAATCATGATGCAACATCTAGATGCTACATCCGGATACTATATTTGGATGCTGCATCTAGATACAGAAACAAACAGACCTTACTGTTATTTTTTTCAAAGATATTCAAAGACTTTTTTGACTCAAAACAATCATTATACATATTTTTTATACCAATAATTAAAGAGGGAGAAACACAAAACTCATTAGAAATTTTTTTTAGCATTAAATTTTTTAAAATAATGTTGAAACAAGTTATAGAAGAATTAATCATCATTTTTTTTTATGTATGTAAAAACTCAAAAAAGGTCAAGTAATAGGAAAAGGAGGAGTATTATTATTAGAAGTTGGAACTTATTTCCTTATTTATAAAGAGCATTTTTCCCCACACAACGTGACTATTATATATAGATGGAGGCTTGTCTTAGCCATTAAGTAATCAAATAATTCCGCTAATTACCGATCAAGAGAGATAAAAAGTACAAATGGTTGTAGTATTAGAAGAAAAAAACTTGGTAGAATTTTCGATTATGTCGAATTTTTCTAAAATGCTAACATTGTTATTTGAGGAATTTTTTGAAATACCATTAAAAGAAGTTCAAATTCCAAAACTACCACACACTTTCCAAAAGTTCCAAAAACACCACACACTCTCAAATGTTCCAAAAATACCACAAACATAAAAAGTGAATTTTAAGAGTTTAGAATTTAAAATTTTGGGTTTGGGTTCACTAAGTAGAGTTTAGGGTTTAGTTTTGAAGGGGGTATGGTTTGGTTTTGGGGTTTTTGGATTTAAATTTGAAGTTTTAAAGTTATTTTAATTTTGTGGTATTTTTAGAACAAAAACATTTTTGTGGTATTTTTGGAACTTTTGGGAGTGTGTGGTATTTTTGGAATAAACATAACTTTTGTGGTATTTTTGAGAATGCCCTGGTTATTTTTGAATTTCTATTTTAAAATAAGTGAACTCCACAATTTTTAGTGAAAAAATTGAATATTTTATTCTTTTTTGTTCTTTAAAAGAGTAGAAAAAAATTTTAACAATAAAAAACAGGGACATTCTCAAAAACACCACAAAAAGTTAAGTATATTCTAAAAATATCATATATTCTCAAAAGTTCCAAAAATACCACATTTTTTCCAAAAAAACACACAAATGTTTTTGTTCCAAAAATACCACAAATTTTGAAATAGCTTTAAAACTTCAAATTTAAATCCAAAAACCCCAAAACCAAATCTTACCCACTTCAAAACTAAACCCTAAATTCTATTTAGTGAACCCAGACCCAAGATTTTAAATTTTAAACTCTTAAAATTCACTTTTTATGTTTGTAGTATTTTTGGAACATTTGAGAGTGTATGTTATTTTTGAAACTTTTGGAAGTATGTAGTATTTTTGGAATTTGAACTTCTTTTGATGGTGTTTTAAAGAATTACTCTAAAAATATTAACGGCTATTTTTTCTCTAAATATTATTCCACTATTTTATTCTTCTCATTTCACTCAATTTTTTTATTGTCTACCATTTGTTGCCAAAATTACAACGGCTATTAAACGCTCGTCTGATTGGCGCGCTTAAAAGTTGCTGACGTGGATTACAAAAATAAATAATAGAAAGTGAAGTAGAATACTGTATTTTCGTACTAGAGTATGAGGAAAGTGAATGGTTTCTTCGTCAACATGGAAAACAAAATGTTAAAATTCTCCGTAGCAGCTCCGATCTTCGATTCGTAAGCAATTGTGTGTTTCCGGCGATGACGACGGTGGGGGCAAAAGCGGAGGATGAGTACGCAAGGGCGAAAACATCGGTGTGGTGGGACATAGAGAACTGTGAGGTTCCCAGAGGTTGGGATGCACACGCGATTGCCAATAATGTTTGTTCCGCTTTGTCGAAGATGGATTATGTTGGTACTGTCTCCATCTTCGTTTATGGCGACATCAATCTCATCCCTCGCGATGTTCAGAAAGCCCTTTCTTCTACTGCTGTTCGCCTTAATCATGTCCCTCCAGGTTTTCTTTCTTTCCTGTAATTGTGATTTTGGTTACTGTTACTTGTAGTGATCTTGGATCTCTACTTTCTAGAGGTTCACTTCTGTTTCCCTATATTGATTTTAGGTTTGCTTTACTTTGGGATATTATTGATTAAAATCTCAAAATTTTAGATACATATAAGTTATGTTAGGGTCAACTATAGTATTGATTGTCCATCTTTGTTGAGATGATGATGATCCCGGGTCAGGTACTTGTGTAAGCAGTCGAGTTTAAGATTCGAGTTTGTGCTGATTTGGCGTTTTGGAACAGGAGCTAAAGATGCGAGCGACAAGATGATTCTAGTGGACATGTGTTTGTGGACAGTAGACAACCCCGCACCAGCAAATGTCCTGCTCATATCCGGTGACAGAGACTTCTCCTATGCTCTTCACCAGCTACGTATGAAAAAATACAACATCCTCTTGGCGCAGCCTCCACATGCCTCGGTGCCTCTTGTTGCTGCTGCCAAATATGTATGGCTCTGGACAAGCCTAGCCTCGGGTGGTCCTCCTCTAAGTGGTGAATCCTCTCGACTAGTCAGCAATGGACGTTGTAATGACTCTAAGTATGAAGTGTCAAAACATCCAGTTTCTGAACAAGCTCAGTTCATTAAACCAACTGATCTAGCTTCTGACCATAGTGATACAAAGGATCATAAAACCAGAGAAAACCTTATTCCAGGAGGGTTACCCCAGGATACGAGAGGAAATATGCCTCAGGGCAGCATAGGAACTACAAGTGAATCTGTCAATGCGCACCTTTCAGATAAAAGGCATATATCTCAGGTAAACTAAAGGTTTATCTTTGACTTTTTGATCAAAACTATTCCTTGATTGGTTAGTACTTTTTTTTTTGCATTGTGATATCTTTCTTGTTTCACCACATTGTTTCTCTTTTCTCTGCCCATTTTGGGATGCCAAATTTTGTGGTAGTTTCGCTAGACGAATTTGATATGTGCCGTAAAAGGTGGGTACTTTTAAGTTTTAAGTTGTGTTAGTCATTTTGAAGATGTGTTTCAGTGCAAAAAATATAAATGACAATTTACTTGGTGGTGTATTTTTTAGTGAAGATGGTTTTGTCCGGAAGCCAAAGAAAGAAAAACATATTGTACTATTTTTTTATATGCAGGCTGCACTTGTAGTCAACAAAAAAACTCAGGCCAGCGTTTCACCCAAAACCATGAAGGAAACAGAGCTTGTGGAACCTATATTATGCCAAGTTTGCCAGATTAGCTTCACCAGCAAGGAAGCATATTCAAATCACACCTATGGTAAAAGACACAGAAACAACTTGGAGTTGCCATCAAGTAAGACCAAAAACATGTCTCGGAGGCCAGTTGAGCCTCCTAAGGAGGTTCTGGAGAAACAGAATAAGAAGGCAACTAACAGCGGAGCTAACCAAAACGCTGACTACATTTGTAGTTTGTGCAATGTGTCATCTAAGAGTCAAATTGACTTTAATTGTCATTTAAGGGGTCGGAAGCATATGGCCATGCTAAGTCAGTCAAGAGTGAGTTTCTGACTTTCGTCTACTTGGAAAATTTAAGAATTTACAAACATATGAAAATTTTATTTGGTAAGATACTGTTGGATCAGGCACCCATTGATTCTAAGAAGATTCAAGAAAAAGGTGTTAGAGAAAAAGATCAACCAAGAGAAATAGCTTCAGAGCCTAAACCAAAAGTTGTCCACATTTGGCGTATGTGCAATGTGGTGTGTGAGAAGCAAATTGTCTTTGATTCGCATCTAAGTGGAATTTTGAAAACTTAAATTTGCAAACATAAAACTAATACATATACTCTATTTAATACCGTTGGATCAGGCACTTGGTGATTGTAAGAAACTTCAAGAGAAAGGTGTTGAAGAAAAGGATCAACCTAGGGAAACAATTGCAGAGGCCAAACAAAATGATGACCTCGTTTGTCAATTAAGCAATGTGGCATGTCAAAGTCCAATTGTCTTTGAGAAAAAGTTAAGGGGTAAAAAGCATGCTGCTAAGTTGAAACAACCAGAGGCAAGTTTCTAACTTTTGTCTATTCGACAACTTATGTTTACAGTTTGTTAAACATATGTTTGATATAATACCATTGGACCAGGCACTCACTGATTCTAAGAAGCTTGAAGAAAATGGTATTAGAGAAAAAGATCAGCGAAAAGAAAAAATTGCAAAAACTCAGTTGCAATCTCAAAACGCTCAAGAGAACAGCAAGTGCTTTGAGAAGCATGTTGTCATAGTGAATCAATCAGAGGCTGGTTTCTAACTTTTTGGTTATTCAAGAATTTTAGGATTTTAATTAACATTGAAAATTTTACAGTTTGGTAAAACGTTATCCTGATATATAGCTTCGGAACAGGCACTCATTGATTCTGAAAAGCCTCAAGAGAAAAGTGTCGGAGAAAAGGAACAACCGAGAGAAACAATTTCAGAACCTCAATTGCCGTCTCAAAACATTTCTGAGAATAGCAAGTGCTTTGGGAACGGGAAGCATATTTCCATGGTAGATCAGTCAGAGGCAAGCTCTTAACTTTTGTTTATGAAAATTTGGTATTTTGATTAAATCATATGTGGGGTTTGAGAGTCTTGACTGTGATAGAAAAGGAAAAAAATGAAGCCTTTATATCTCTGGATCAGGGACTCATTAATTCTAGTAAGCTTGGAGAGAAAACTGTGAAAGAAAAGGCTCAACCATTAGAAACAATCCCAGAGCCTCAGTCACAGTCTCGAAACAGCCAAGAGCATACCAAGTTCTCTGAGACGCAAAATGAAGAGTTGAAAGAGAGATGTGGCTCTTTAGAAAGCATTGTAAAAGAACCATTTCCAAGTACTAAAAATCAGGTAGAAATTGGTAATAAACAGCTTCCAAATGGAAATGTTTTCTCAGATGACTTAAGATGTGTTACTGATGTACCCAAAGAAGCAAGGTAAATTTTGCCAACTTGATTTTCTTAGAATGTCAAAATGAACAATTCTTATCCTTGATAGTATATGTAACTTGTGTCACAGAGAATGTTTTAATGGCACTGTCAAGCCTGTAAACCTGTCCAAAGGAGCAACTGAGCATTTAGGGGAGGTGAAGAAGAAGAAGACAAAAGTGGTGATTGCAGCAAGAGCAGCTGCATCCAAGCTTTGCAATCGATGTGTAGTGATTTGTGATAGCTGGGGTTTGTTAACGGTGGTTTGTGATTACGGAGCTCATTGGATGACTACCGTAGTGACAACCATCTTGTTGTTCTAGCTCTTTAATTTTTGATTAAAATCAAACCTTTTTGACTTCTTTTTTATCTTGACGTAGGCCGCCTTTCTAGCTAGGGATAATGCTCAGTCCAGCTTCTCAACGAAACCTACAAAGGAACCAGAGGAGCCGGTGTGGTGCCAAGTATGCCAGATCAGCTGCATCAACAAGGTTGTATACGCAAATCACACCTATGGGAAAAAGCACAAACATAAGTTGGAATTGCAATCAGCCAAGAACGAAAGCATGTCTATGGGATCAGCTAAGCTTTCAAAAGAGAACGCAGAGAATAATAAGAAGGTATTGTACAAAATCCAAAAATTCTCATCTAAAGAGTGAGAACCAAACTATGTGGCCAAGGAGCAAGCAGAGGGAAGTTTGTAACTTTGGTCTCTGTTTTCTAGTAAAAACTTACTAATTTCCTTTCAGCTCAATTTTTTGTGAATGTGATAGGTTATATTGCAGTGCTGACAGAATACTTTTGTAGCAGGTAATACATTCATGGATGACTCGAGAAAAAAATGTTCAAGAAATAGAAAGAACTGAGGAGCAGGGACTCAAAAAACTCAATGACCTCGGATTCCAAAGGGCACAAACCAGTAACGAGCAATTAAAGGAGAGAAATGCCATATCTGAGAGCTCAAAACGTGCCTTCACTGAACTAAAACGAGAATCTCTTCTAAACGAAGAATCAAGGTAAGAGTTTATGGCCTGTCACTGAATCTTTGGTCAGTGTGTCTAATGGTGTTTGGATTTTGGGTTACAGACACCCTCTGGATGTGACTGAGAAATTGAAAGATGAGTCAAAACATAAACTCGAACCAAAATCAGAAGAACCCCAAAAAAGGTCTGCAGGAGTCAAGGAGCACCCACATGGAGAGGCTACTAGAGAGGATGAAACTAAGGGCCAAGTTGATAACTTTTGGACCCGCCTCCTTTGGGGGAAGAACAATGGTTAAATTTATGATCGAAATTTTAATTAATGGCAATCAATAACAACTTAGACGTTAATTTCGTAAATAGCATGTTTATGTTGTTAAAATGAAGCCAAAGATCTTTAAAATTTGAGAATAATCTCCACCGAATGTTGGAAGTGTGAAAAACTGGAGACAAAATCTACTTGGTTATATTCAATAGGCCTGTGTTGATAATTTTGGGTCGATTGTTCTATATCTTCAAATTCTGTTTTTTACTTGTATCAAATAAAAAATCTTATGAGTTGTATCATAGAATATCGTGTATGTGCAAGGTCTTCTCTTCTTGATGATTCAAATAGATGAAGGAATTGGTCGTGGAAAGCAACATGTTTTCTGTACTTTTAACCAACCATATCACTCAAGAAAACCTACCACTTGTAAATTTGTTGCCTAATCTAATCCAAACTTGACATTAAGAAAAACCTAATCCAACTTTGATTTAAAAAATAAAAAAAACCTAATCCAACTTTGATTTAAAAATTAGAGAAATAGATCATTTCATACATGAACTATAGTCATATGACTAATTTATACAAAAACTTATTAGATGTACGCATTTATACAGAATCTATAATAGTTAGTCAATTCATACACAATATATCATTTTTGTGCTAAATTTTTCAAAATCGTTAACAATATTTAAGTCAACGTTAATCGAGCCGAGTCAGCATCCACGTAGATTTCTAGTTTGATTAAACAAGCGAAAACGACGTCATTTTTGTTAAAAGTTCACCAACCAATATAACAAAACAACGTCGTTTTATTAACAAAAAAACCCATTTTAGGTTATTTCTTCGTCAATATCTTCATCTTGTTCACGAATCACAATCCCCAAATCACGATAAAACAGAGACATAACCAATATAATAGGAAACATAATGATAACATAGAGGAGAAACTTATTCACCTTGGCGGCCAAATACTTGAGAACGACGGCGAAATAAACCGGAGCACGAGCTCCAACATGTTCAGTGTATTTCCCGGCTTTCAAGAATCGAGCGAAAAGATCCACCGGGTATTGAAGCTCAACCTTACTACTTTCCGAAGTGGCTTCTTCGTCGCACCAGATCCAAAAGTTTTTCCACGACCTGTCATTTCAACAAACAAAGAGCTTTTCTTGTGAATATTTATGGAAAAAGGAACAAAAATTGAAAATTCTCTTGACACACAAACGAGGATCAGGGAAAATAACGAACCTCGTTAATTAGGTATGAGCACGGAACGGATCAATTGTAAAAATTTAATATTTATTTTTTTACGGATATCTAATTTAGCGATTTGCTTTGCTCCTGGAAAACATGGATATCCGGACTTACGGATATCCTCAAATTTTATAGATATTTGCGGATATCCTGTTTTCTCATTTCGATTCAACAAATATTCAAAAATTATTAATAACTTCTATACGATATACTTTATGTATGTTAAAATTATCCAATAAATAGTAAATAATTAAAATCAACTAGTTTTTAGATAAAATATTAAATAAAAGGTCAAATGTTAGACGCACATATTGAAAACGACTGTTTCATTTTTGTAAATTGTAAAGGACATCGAAGAAAGTATCTTCTTCACTGTAATGCAAACCATTTTATCATTTCCACATTAGTTTTTTAGTTCGTANCGACTGTTTCATTTTTGTAAATTGTAAAGGACATCGAAGAAAGTCTCTTCTTCACTGTAATGCAAACCATTTTATCATTTCCACATTAGTTTTTTAGTTCGTATGAACTTTTACACCTATGATTTTAATTTATGTTTTTCGTTTTAAGTTTTCTATTTATTGAGTATGTGAAAAACATATAAATCTATATGGTGTAATATGTATATATGTAGTATATATGTAATATAAAGAGTGAATAAGATATCCGGTCTTTCAAAATTTAGTATTATCTATTTGCTTTGTTTTATACTGATAATTAATTTTAGTNAAGATATCCGATCTTTCAAAATTTAGTATTATCTATTTGCTTTGTTTTATACTGATAATTAATTTTAGTATTGGCTTTGCTTTGAATAGTTACAGATATTTAGACTTTACAGTTCAGATCAAGACAAATATCAAATCAGATCGGATATGACGGATAATTTTCCCAGACCTATCGTTAATATATACATGACACACATATAAGTTTCTAACCAATAACAACACGGAGAGATGGAAATTGGCTTCATCTGGTTGTTCTGGTAGTGTTGGGTTATATTTCTCAGTTTACCAAAATCGTGCATAAACTAGAAGGTTTTTGATTGTTGTAACAAAACGACATAGTTTTGTTAAATTGGTTTGTGAACACGTAAAAAAATACCGTCGTTTTTTCTTTTTTAATCAAACTGCTAATCTACGTGGATGTTGACTCAGCTCGATTAACGGTGCACCGTCAACGATTTTGATTAAATTAGCACAAAAGTGAAAGATTGTGTATGAATTTACTAATTATTATAGTTTTTATGAATTCAGATAGCTGATAAGTTTCTATATAAATTAGTCATATAATTATAGTTCGTGTATAAAATGGCTGAATTCTCTTTAGTTATACGGGGTTCTCCCATTAGTCTCTAGGATTTTCTGTTTTTGGTTAAACCAAATTAATTTCCGGTTTAGTCACTCTGGTTAGGAGTATAATTAAATCTTATTTTGGTTTAGGATCGGGCCTTTTACAAAAATTTTGAGCCTAATTTTGGAAATATTGTAATATACTTTTCCATTGAAAAATCTTTATTAAAAAAGAATATTACTAATCTCACATAAAAAAAATTTGTGGGACACATGCATATCATTTTAAGTATCTTAAAATATATTAAAACCTAATAATGTAGAATCTCTAAGGTGGCAAGGTTCATACAAAAGTTGGATCTAAACATGTCTTAATTTACACTGTAAAACTTAAAATTTTGATCACCAACCAATGAACTAGATTCTTTAAAATATCTTATTAGGGAAATACTATTGGATAACCTTATTATATGCTAATATTAAGAATATATCAAATAGTAGTATATGTTCTTTCTCTCTCATCCGAAATTATACGATATACTTTCATCCAACATTATATGATATATTCATATTTTCCCCTACTCGGTGTACAATACATCTACGTCTGATAGGCTTTTTTTGTCCACCTATGTATTGGTAGTCAGATTATTTTTTTTGTAGTCAGACTATGTTGGGGGTTTAGGGTTTATATTTTGGGGTTTAGGGTTTATATTTTTGAGTTTATGGTTTTGAGTTTAGGGTTTATACTTTCGATTTTAGGTTTATATTTTGGTTTTCAGGGTTTATTCTTCCGAGTTTAAGATTTATATTTTGGGGTTTAGAGTTTATACTTTCGAGTTTAGGGTTTAGACTTTTGAGTTTAAGTTGATATTTTGGGTTTAGAATTTATACTTTCGATTTTAGGGTTTATTTTTTTTGTTTATGGTCTAGGGTTTATATTTTCCTTATGATCACTATTTACTATTTTATAAAATGTAAGTCCATTTTAAATAATTCTAGTCATGTTAAATCTAGAAAAATGTGTTTTTTAGATAATATTGTGTTATTTGAATATTTGAATTTATATGTTTTAACATGCAAAAAATTGTTGGATGGAACTTACAAAGTGAAAAAATAAAAGAAAGAGAGAAGAAGGACATATACGAGATATTGTTGGTATATTGTACATCAAAAACTAATAATATGTTCATATGGTTATCCACCTATTAACCCACTTTTTTTTCCACTTTAAACGATGGATATTAATAAGAGGAAACCACATACAACATACAACTCGGTATACCGAGAACTAAAGAGCAGAAACGAAAGGAACAACAAACAAAAGCGAAACGCCCTAGAGGACGCAAGGAAACAAACCAGGAGAACAGTCCGCCGGAAACACTGACCTTGAAGGAACGGTCCAAAGCAACCGGAGCTTAACCTATTCCAATGAAGACTACATCGGAAGCTGATGAGCGGGGGTACCAAACAGCAAAGGCGGACACAAGAACAGGCCGAGACCGATCTAGAAACTAAAACTTTGGGTCGGGAAGATCAATCTGAAGAGACGTGCCCAAACAGAGACTAAACGAGCTACCAAAAGGATAGACCAACGGACCCCAACCAAATGACGCGCCTAGACTGAGAGGCTAGACAGAGAAGTCGATGTGCCGAGAAGGAACCCCTTGAAGCACAGATAATGGACATACCTGGAAAAGTAGAGACAAGGAAAAGCAATAGAGACGGTAGATAGCAAACTGAGAAGATTGCAAATGTCCGAGAACCGTCTCTAAAGACCGAAACCAAAGCCCTGGACAGAGAACTTGCGAGACCTCAGAAGCGAACACTGAACAAACAACAGACTTCTGCTTTATTGACTCCCAGACAAAACCCAGCGACCAAGAAACTTACTGAAAACGCAGCTAATCAAAACTCACAAACCAACAGCCTTAACCTTCGAAACAAACCGAGCAGCCCCAAAGCACATAGAAACACGCGAAACTCCTATCACAAAGCAGAGGGGACAAAGGTTGAGGCTGGAGAACCCAGCTCATAACCCACACGAACCTGGAAAAGCGGATGCGATTGGAACAAAAGCCCAATCCCCGGCTCGCGAAAACTCGAAGCAGCAACCGGCTCAGGAACTAGAAGCCACCCACCTGGATCGAAACCAGAGATGACACCAGACGAAGCCATAGGATCGGAGCGGAGAAGATCTTAGACTGCCGCTCAAAAACCAGTCGGATCTGAGAAACTGAAACCAACCCTAACCATTCAGACTCCCAAAGCGAAAGACCAGAAGAAAGCCTCCGAGCTAGATCCGGTGATTTGCGGCTGCGATTGTGAGGCGGCTATGCAGACAGAAGCGGCGAGGGTCGCCGGTGACAGCCGCCACTGGGATCGGCGACTGCCGGTTGAACACGGAGCAAGGGTTTTTGCTCAGAAGAGGGAGGTGGTGACCTTCGTACCCTCCTTCTAGATCTCCTCCGCTTTGATTAACTGGCGGCGACTTCCGGCGGGGAAGAGATAAAGAGAGAGAGAGGAAGGAGAGAGGGAGTAACTTCAAAACAAAACTGATTAACCCACTTACATATGGGTATTTTTGTTATTCATCCATTTTATTATTGGAATGGGGTCGGCTATCGAAGTGTACATGAGACTGAGTTACTGTCATATACTGCTCAAGCTTAGACTCGAACCTGGGCTTAAAAGATGAAGTATATAATTATTAGCTTGTAAGTTATAAACAAAACATAAATTGTTGGATTCATATGTTGTCTCTTACATCGATTTCATTTGCTATAATGGAATACCCTATCTATTACTATAAATTACGAATTTTATGTTGCTATTGTTGTAATTGGTAACAGATAAAAGAAAGGATAAATTGGATAAATCATATGCTGTATATTGGATATTTATAAGTATTTGATATTATATTAAGTTAATATTATTAACCGAATCATTTGAACCGATTCATTACATACATTTGTGTATGTAGAAATCGAGCATTATAAATACAGGGTTAGTGTTTGTAATTTGAAACACACCCCAACATCAATAATTTCACACACTCTTTTTCTCGGAGAATGATCTCTCATACCCTAAATCCTAAAGAATTATGCCACTAAATCTTAATGAAAAATAGAAGACGTAAATTTTAAATAATAAAAAAAAGAAAAATACACAATTAGGTTAATATCTAAAAAGCTTTTCATATTTACACTCAAAAACCTACCAACAACTTTTACCCACCCGGATTTTAAATTAAGCCCACCCACCTCTAAAACCCTAACCTGATCCATTCCTTCTTCTTCNGTTAATATTATTAACCGAATCATTTGAACCGATTCATTACATACATTTGTGTATGTAGAAATCGAGCATTATAAATACAGGGTTAGTGTTTGTAATTTGAAACACACCCCAACATCAATAATTTCACACACTCTTTTTCTCGGAGAATGATCTCTCATACCCTAAATCCTAAAGAATTATGCCACTAAATCTTAATGAAAAATAGAAGACGTAAATTTTAAATAATAAAAAAAAGAAAAATACACAATTAGGTTAATATCTAAAAAGCTTTTCATATTTACACTCAAAAACCTACCAACAACTTTTACCCACCCGAATTTTAAATTAAGCCCACCCACCTCTAAAACCCTAACCTGATCCATTCCTTCTTCTTCCCAGAAGCATCGACAAACGACATAGATATAGAATTTGAAAAAAAAATCGATCTCTTCCTCTTCCCTCTTCCATTCAAAACTTCTAATTTGTTTCATTCGATTTTGGTTGCATTATTCCCCTATTCAAGTTTTTGAGCATATTAATATGTAAGTTTATCTTTGTATATCGTTAATCTCTTATTTTATTGCATGTAGAATTTCGAGATTGTTGTAAGAACTTCGATATTCTTCATGAACTCTCTTTTACATAGTAATTTGTGTGAGTTAGTGAATAGCTTTGGATATTGAACTTTAGTTGTTGTTTTGGTAGTCTATTTTTCTGTAAAAAGTTTTGATTTTACTTGGTATTAGATTATGATTTTGTTGTTTCTCTGTTTCTTTATGTAATTCCCAGGAAATCGGGAAATCTTACAGTTTATTTGCACTCTCAATTTAGTTTTCCTATTTCTGTAGTCCTTAGATTAGGAGATTTTGGATGCATGTTTCTTGTGGATTGTTATAGCAAATCATCCTAAACATCACTGAGACTGATAAGGGAATTTAGTAGTGTCTTTTGTTGGATGAAGCTAAACAATAATTTGGAAACAAAGTCCATAAGAGTTTTAGGGTAATGTAGGTAAAATTTTTGATGTTCATGGATGGTGAAATCGTTCTCAACATCACAATTTGTAGTTTGCTTCATGTTTTTAATGCTTTGAAGAAGACAATAGATTTTGATTTTTTAGATTTCTATGTTTCTTTATGGTTTTACTGTTTGATTGAGAGAACAATGAAATCAACTTCTAGAGCACTTATATTATCAGAATCGAGTCTCGTTTCGTGAAGGAGAAGAATTATCATATTATGTGGTAAGAAAATTTCGTGTAACAGTAGTAATACTAATTATTACCATTTGGAGTTTGGGGTAGGACTTGGTAACACTAGGTAGGTAGCAAGTAATACTGAGTAACACTAGGTAATACTGTTTGTTTAAAATATGTAACATTTGATACATTTCTATGTAATGCAGGAAGATGATGATTTAATTGAGCTCATGTTTCCTATGAGTATGTTCTTCCTACCAACAGAGTACCAACGTAGTATCAAGCTCCAAACACGATGCTATATAGGTTGAGATCACATACGAAGATGTGGAAGACAGGATAACAAGCAGCAGGTTGAGATGAGACGTAATTTGCGTCTGAGGACGAAGCCGCGATGTTGTGATGCATCTAAAATTTAAAACTTTTGTTTTCTCATGAAGGATGTATAAACTTTGGTCATCTTGAATTAGTTTTGTATGTTGAATTTGGTATTTTAAACTTTGGTCAGTAATACTAAGAAGATAATTACTGAGAATTACTGAGTATTAGGTGAGAATTACTGAGTATTATGTGAAAATTACTGAGAATTACTAAGTATTAGGTGAGAATTACTGAGAATTACTGACTATTAGGTGAGAATTACTAACTATTATGTGAGAATTACTGAGAATTTCTATGTTGAAATTGATATTTTAAACTTATGTCAGTAGTATTTTTAAAAAATGGTATGTAACTTAGGTCAGTTCTACTAAGAAATACTCAGAATCATTAAGGAAATTATATTAAGATGGACTACATAACATTTAGGGAAATACTAAGAAATACTCGAAAATACAAGACATTTTCTTAAAAACGAAAAGAAAGAAGATTACAACTAAGGAAACAACTGCCTTCACCGTTTATCTTCACCACCACCTCCGCGAGATCCTCCTACTCCACCGTTTCCTCCACTGTCTCTATTAAAAAATCCTGGAATTACACCATCTCCATAAAGAAAATTGTCGAAGGTCACAGTGAGTGCGTGTAAATCACTCGCCACTTGCCTCCACTGTTTGTCATGCTCTTTAATCTCTTTATTCAACCTTTCCAGCTCCTCTTCCACTCCATTGTCCCAATGATGAATGAGAAATTAGATATAAATACAAGAGTGAGAGAATGATGAAAAGAGAGAAAAATGAGAGAGAAAAAGATGGGAGAAAACATGGAGGGGAAAAAAGGAAAATTAGATTTAAAAAAATTATATATATATA
>OVBE01008231.1:0-17435 GCA_900406425.1 Iberis pinnata
AAAATATAAAAACTTGCAGAAAATAAAAAATAAAAAATTAAAAATTTATCAAAATTATAAAAAATGTAAAAATTTTAAAAAATGTAAAAAATTATTAAAACTTGCAAAAATTTTCAAAAATTTATAAAAATTATAAAAACTTGCAAAAAGTTACAAAATAAAAAAAATTATAAAAACTATAAAATTATAAAAATTAGTTTTATTATATTTTTTTATTTAAACTGTCAAAAAATAACATCTTTCTTCAAAGAAAATGTAAGTACCTTTGGAAAATTATAGAAATATATTAAATTATTTTTAAAATTAAATTATAATATAATTTGGGTGTTATAGATTAATTTGGATGATGTAGACCAACATTATATGAACAATATCACAATGGTGGTGGATGAGGGAGAGAAAATATGTATAGGTTTTCTATTTAGACTACTTCGTTTTTATATTTTTGTAATTTTCTATATATTTTTTATAATTTTTTATAATTTTATAGCTTTTATAACTTTTTATACGTTTTTTATTTTTATAATTTTTTATGATTTTTATATTTTTTATAACTTTTATATTTTTAATTTTTTAATATTTTCTGTAATTTTTTATATTCTTTTTTATAATTTTTTATAATTTATATATATTTTATAATTTTTCTGATTTTTTATAATTTTATAATTTTTTATAATTTTATAATTTTTATAATTTTGCATAACTTTTTATATTTTTATAATTATTATGATTTTTTATAGTTTATTTATAAATTTTATAATTTTTGTGATTTATTTTTAATTTTTTATATTTTTAATAATTTTTTGATGTTTTTGTATATATTTTTTATGCTAAATTAGATTTTCGGTTAAGTCAAATCAAATGGTTATTTAAGAATAGTAAACCAACTAAACCAACAGGCGGGTGTATTCTGGTTTATAACTTTATTATGAGGGGTTTATAAGTTTATAAGATTTAATATAGGGGTATTTGAGTATTTAAGTTTCATAAGAAGGTTAAATAGCACTAGGTATTAAGTTTGGGTGCATCTGGTGTTATATGATAGTTATGAGGGAAAAATATATCGTCAAACAAACTATTTAATAATTTATTTTTTTATTTGCTGAAGCTTTAGTTGAACAAGTTGGTGTGATAAGAGATGTTTTTGAGATTTTTTGCGCTGCTTTGGATCAGAAAATCATCTTTGAGAAATCAAAAATATTTTTTTCAAGTAAATGTGTCTCGTGACAAAGAAAGTGTGATCGGCCAAGCAAGTGGAATCCAGGTTACGAGAATTTTGGGAAAATATTTGGGTTTGCCGGTTTTACACAAACGCATAAACAAATAAACATTCGGCCAAGTTGTTGAAAGAGTCTCGTTGAGGCTCTCGGGGAAAAGTTCTGAGCTTTGCGGTTAGAGTTACGTTGGTTAAATCCGTTTTATCCTCGATACATGTACGTACTATGAGCACAGTTGCGCTTCCAAGTGCTACTTTGGGAATGTTAGATAAACTAACAAGGAACTTGATATAGGGTAGCACACAAGATGTGAGGAAACAACATTTACTAGCTTGGAGTCGGGTTTGTAAGCCAAAGAGTCAGGGTCGTCTTGGTATTCGACAAGCTAGAGACATGAATATAACACTGCTTGATAGGTCTAGAATTTAATTCCTAAAACTAATCCTGCAGAGAACAGATCAATGTAGTTAAGTATATGGTCGAATCCCACAGAGACCAGAAAATACACGATTTAGTTAAATATGGAATCAAGCTAAAGCAGAATAATAAGATTGGTTGTGATCGAAATCAAAACAGTAAATTTAAAACGGTTGTAAACTATGGAATAAAAGCGTCAGGTTTCAGGGAATCCACATGTAGTTAAGGTTAAAATTCAAATTATCATGCAGGGATTTTCTTTGAAAATAGTTCTCAACATGAAAGACAATGATGGAATAATCTCCTCTAGGAGTATTAAACCCTATGCTCAAATTTTCAGAAACAAACTCTCACCGTCTTTTAAATAATCGATCATGCATTACAGTTCAGATTCAGTTGTTCACAAACATTCAGGACAATACTCTCGCAAGCAAGAACAATTATTCATCTAGACTAGATCCAACTTCAAAACCTAATCTTTTTGCGTTTATTAGTCTAGTATCAATAAACTAGATGGCCAATCTAATTCATGCATTAATAACAAGTCTAGACTAAGAACCTAACAATTGTTATCCCCTTATGATAAATCTAACAATCAAACCTGATTTCCCTGGAAAACCCTAAAACCTAACTAGTGAACTACTCAGACATTGACAAGCAAACACAAATCAACATCTTTGAAGAACACATAATAAAACAATAGAGATATAATAGAAATGGTTCATAAGTTCTTCTCCAAATACAAATGTCTGAATCTCTTCTCCCTCAGTAATTCTCTCTAAAATAAAATAAAGCTTAGTTCTAAAACCTAAAATCAAAAGGTATTTATAGTTTATAACGTAAAATAATCTAACATAAGGAAATTGAATAAGTTGAGGACTTGGATGCAAAATTTGGAAATCTTCTTCTTCTTCTCGGGTAAAGTGCCTGATCGATCTCTTTTTGCCCGATCGAGCACTCTGACAAGTTTCCTGATCGATCTTCATGTTGCACGATCGATCCATTTAGCTGATTTCTTCCAGGAACAAATGCCCAATCGGGCACAAGAGTTTCCCGATCGTGCGCTTCTTTCTTCAATTAACTTATACTTATGATTGCTCTGAAATGCTCTGAAATGCTCCTTTAAAATCCAAAAGGACCTGAACACCTAGAATCCTGAAAATCTACCAAATATGCAAGGAAAACCCTCGGAAAAATGCAGAATAGCAGACATGAATGCCCACTATTATGTATTAAAACCTAGTAATATCACTGCTCTTAAAGATTGGTTGGTGCTTGGTTAATGGGTGCAATGGTTTATGGGCACAAGTATTACGAGCTAAGTACAAAGTACAAGAAGAAGCCTGGATTCGTTCAAAGGGTTGGTGGTCGAGTATCTGGCGTGGAGTGGTCTTAGGGTTGCGTTTGGTAGTATTTCCACATATTTCATGGGTGACTGGGAATGGACGTATGGTGCGTTTTTAGGTTGATCGATGGCTTGGTTAAAAGTCTTTGCAAAGCTTGATTAACAATGAGCTACCAGTGGGCTATGGAGAGGTAAAAGTTCGGGACTTATGGAGAGAGGGGACTGGTTGGAGGTTGAATCATATTGCTCCTTTGGTTGATGAAAATATATTATTGTCATTATCAGCATATGTAGTAGATTGTGTGACCGGCACATGTGATAGAATGTCTTGGAGTGCAACTTCGAATGGTGTATTCACTGTACGGTCTGCATATACGTTTCTCACGAGGAACATGAAGCCCAGACAAGACATGAGCGGTCTCTTTGATCGTATCTGGCGGGTGTCAACAATTGAACAAGCTAAATCATTTTTTCTGATTAGTCGCTAATCAGAGTATTATGGTAAATGTGGAATTGTTTAGACATCGGTTAAGTGATACCGCGACTTGCTAGTATATGCAATGGAGGAATAGAAACGATTTAACATGTGTTAAGAGACTTCCCGTCCATAGAGGGAATATGGAAAAGAGTTGTGCCGAGAGTTCGAAGACAACAATTCTTCAAGAACATCTACTCCCTTGGTTATTCACGAACCTAGGAGAAATGGAGAGGATACGTGGGGTACCTTGGTCAACGTTATTCACTATGGCTTTATGGTGGAGTTGGAAATAGAGGTGTGGTCGAGGCTTTTGGGAGATAGCTCGGTGTGGAGATCGTACACGATTTGTAATTGATGTTGCTAAAGAGGTATGGAAGGTGCAGGAGATGAACAAATCGCATGAGGGGCATAGAAACTGAAAGCCCATGTGGATTGGCTGGACCGTCCCGGCGATGGACTGGTGCAAGTTAAATACCAATGGGGCTTCCCGAGGGAATCCGAGCTTAGCGACGGCTGCTGGGATCGTGAGAGATGAGCTCGACCAATGGAGGGTAGGTTTTGCTCTGAATATTGGGAGATGCTCGACACCTATGGCAGAATTATGGTGAGTATACTATGGGTTGAATGTGGCTTAAGAGAACGGTGTGAGGAGATTGGAGTTAGAGATTGATTCGGATATGGTAGTGGGCTTTCTACAGCAAGGCATTCAAGAATCCCACCCATTATCGTTCCCAGTACGTTTGTGCTATGGCTTTCTACAGAAGGGCTGGACAATTTATATTTCGCATGTGTATAAAGAAGCAAATCGTCTGGTGGATAGCTTGGCGAGCTATGCTTTCTCGTTACCTTTAGGCTTTCATCTATTAGATGAACGCCCTTCTTTGGTTGAGTTGATTTTTATTCAAACTTGGTGATGTTAGCCAGAGACATATTTTCATATAGTTTTTAATTTATTTTGTTTCGGTCGGAGAGGTGTTTTCTCTCCGTCCACCTACCAAAAAATATAATTCATTTTTTTATCTATAATCATTTTTAAAATATATATTGATTTTGTTGATATAGACATCATATTAGTATTAATCAAATGTTAATTATGTTTAACACTGTTAAATTTAATAGTTAACATCGTTAACTTTAATAAACAACGTAGTTTAACCAATAAAACATAAAAATGCAAAAAAATTAAAATTCTAAATTGTGTTAGAACCCTACATGACTGATTTTTGTTCATGCGTACCTTATGTGATTTTAACATTTTGTCTCCTTATGTGTTTCTTCTTTCAAATTTAATTTTTCATTAATAACTTTTATTGTAGGTGCAGAATTTCATGGTTTTGGAGTATAGTATTACATAGAAGTGGCGGACTCAAGTAGGAGATAATGGATTCAATTGATACTGGTAAAGTACATAAATTACGTTTTTATAGCATATTGAATTAGACGAACTAGCACAAATGGTTAAGCTAACAGTATTATAAATCTTTGAACTTGGGTTCAAGTCCCCTCTTGCACCATTTTTCATTTTTATTTTAAATTTTTCACTAAAATATTTTTTTTCTTAATATAAGTATGACATCTGTAAAAATCTTTCTTGGGTTCGCCCATAGAACAGTAGATAAAATTTGTAATCTATTGAGACATGTAAAAGAATTAGAAGTTTTGTGGACAAAGAACAATGCTTTCAAAGAATCTTATAATATAAGGAAAACAGTTTATACTAATGGAAATTCCAACGAAAAAATTCCGTCATAAATGTTACCAACAAAAGAACAACCGTACAAAGTTTCGCCGCTCTTTCATCAAAATATTTTTGCTCGTAGGTAAAAATACGACTGCTAATGACCATCGCAATACTCGTCAATTATATTGCGATTGTTATTATTCCATCATTAATAAAAAAAATTATCGACGAATAGGTACATCATTAATCCGTTGTTTTAAGACCCTAATCCCTAAACACTAATCATAAAAAAACTCATGTGACAAAGAACTAAAGTTTATGTTATTTAAAAAAATAGATTAGCAATGTATAAACATTTATTTTTCAAAAAAAAAATTTAACTTAAAGATTTAACAAGTATTTGTATAAACAGTTATCTAAGTCAATGACATTTGACCTAAGGCAAGAAACAACTCTTTGTAACTCCAATGACATTTCATGCCTCTTCAATTTCATTGATTTCTCATTCATAAAGTGTTGTAATTAAAGTCCAACATAACCTTCCAACTTCTAATTCCAGCATCGCTATAAAAACTATATAGCGAACCCCATAAGACGAATTCCAACTCGGTTTTTTTTTGTCGTCTGAGAAACAATTAACGAGCCCAAATAGGCCAAAGAGTTTACTACAAGTCATATATGCTAAGCCCCATAAAAAGGAAGACAGGAGATCTCAAAACAGAAGAGAAACAGAGCAAAAACCAAAAAACAGAACAAAAGCAGACAGAACCAGAAACAGTTAGTCTTGGGAATCATTGGTGAAGAAGCCACTCTCATCTCTAAAAGCTTGATCTAACCAGCTTGGATGCCCTAACTCAACATAGGACTGCATACGGTTAGAATCAGTTACACTTTTAGCCAAGAGAGTAGTCCCTTTAATCCAAGTTTTTCCAATATGAAAACACTTCCAATCTTCCAACTGGTTTAGCCTTAAGTGACATTATGAAATTTGGTATCTAAAGGCAGGCCAATCAGGGGGCCTATTTACAGCATTTATCAGATCTTTTGCTTCCAAAGCAAAGATAACCTTTTGTACTTTCAACGAGATCATGGCCTCAATGGCCCAAAGGAAAACAGAGAGGGATGCCACTTCTTTACTCTCTAGACCTACAAAAGCTCTACGGCTGTGCATAAGAGAGGTTCCAGCCTTATTACGTAGAACCCAAGCTGCTCCTATAACATGTGAACTGTTTGTCCAACTAGTGGAAACCGAGCAGAGTAGCCATGGTTGATCAAAATTGAAGCAATCTCTGAACTTGCCAATTGTTGGAGTCACATCAGGTCTTTGAACTGGGGGATTAACCATCACACCATTAGCCTCAAACCAAAGATTAGACTCCGATCTAATCTTATCTGCAATTAGGCTGATATCAAAACTCTTCCCTTCAAAAAGCCAAGAATTTCTGTTCTTCCATAAAAACCATAAGGCCCATGGAAACAATTTGTGTTGATCATCAAGTAGATCCTTCAATTTATGAAGCTGCAGAAGATGGTGCAGGTTAGGAAAGGATGATTGAGGGCAAAAACCATGGAGAGGTAAAGGTACATTGAGTACAGCCCATAGCTGTCTGGCTACCGAGCATACAAAAAGAGTATGGTTCACAGTTTCAAACTCCATACCACAAAGTTGGCACCTGTTGTCTACTGACAATTTCCTCTTGTTTAAAAGATCAGCCACTGGTAATGCTTTGCAGCATGCTTTCCATAAGAAAACTTTTATTTTTGATGGTGCCTGAATTTTTCATATTTGATCTTTTAAGCCATTAAGGGAGGGGTGAGCTGAAGCTTGTTGTATTTGTTGACAATTAGGATCCAAGGAGGCTAATCTATAGCCTGACTTCACTGAGTAATCACCACTAGAGTTCCCTTACCAAATCCAGAAGTCCTCAGAGAAGATAGTAGGTTTAAATTTTAAAATATCTTGGATATCTTGAGGAAAGAAAAGGGAGTTCAGCTTCAGTTTATCCCAATCTCTCTTTCTCCAATCAATAAGATCAGAAACCTTAAGGTCTATATTGAAGTTGTTATTCTTAACTAGTGGAGTTCTCAGATGATTACCCTGAATCCATGCATATGTCCAGACAAATGTATTGAGGCCATTACCAATTCTTCTCTGTAGTCCCTTCTGAAGAAGTTCTCTGCCAAAGAGAATACTTGACCAAGCATGAGATGGTTTAGAACCAATTTGGGCATTCAGTATAGTCCCTGATGCAAAATACTTGCTTTTGATTACTTGAGCCATTAAACAGTTGGGGTACTTGATGATTCTCCACACTTGCTTGGCTAGCAAGGCTTGGTTAAACTTGAAGAAATCTTTAAAGCCAAGTCCCCCCAATTGTTTAGTCAGACATAGCACTTCCCATTTCAACCAATGGATCTTTCTTTTTCCTTGAGTCACAGACCACCAAAATTGAGCAATAACTGCTGAGAGTTGTTTAGCTATTGTTTTTGTGATTTTGAAGCAGGACATTACATAAACTGGTAGGGCCATAGCCACTGCCTTAATCAACACTTCTTTGCCTCCAGGAGATAGCCATCTAGCTCCCCAAATAGATAGCCTGGCTTCAACCTTTTCCTTGAGGAACTGGAAAATCTGAACTTTGGAGCCTTTCATACGTTATGGTAGTCCAAGGTAAGTACCTTCCCCACCTTCATTAGCAATACCAGATAAGTTCTTAATCTCTGTCTTCAATTGTTCAGAGATCCTTGTTCCAAATGTAATTGAGGATTTATCAAGATTCAGCTTCTGGCCTGAGCCCTCATTATATAAATTGAGGATGGAAAGGAGATTGGAACTAGCTTGGACAGAGGCTCTACTAATAAAAAGACTGTCATCCGCAAAGAGCATATGGGTTATAGAGGGGCCATTTTCTGAAAACTGCATACCTTGAATGATGTTTCTTCTTTCAGCCTTCTTAAGTAGAAAGATCAGCCCTTCTGTATAGAGCACAAACAGAAAAGGGGACAAGGGGTCCCCTTGTCTTAGTCCTCTATGTGGTTCAATTAGTCCAAGAGGCTGATTGTTGATGAGGACTGCAAAGGATGTTGTTGTGATGCAAGACCACACCCATTCTATCCATCTTGAATGAAAGCCCAGCAGTTCCAAAATCAGCTTGATATAATTCCACTCAAGCCTATCATAAGCTTTGGAGAGGTCAGTCTTAACTGCTAAAAAATGTTCTGAAATTTCTTCATCTTCACTAAGAGAATGGATGCATTCATGAGCCACAATAATGTTATCTGAGATGGCTCTCTGGGGGACAAAAGCAGACTGAGTAGAGGACACCAGCTTATGCATGAATGGTTTAATTCTGGCCACCATAATCTTGGATATCACCTTGTATAGCACTGAGCAAAGACTGATGGGTCTCAGGTCACACATTTTGTCTGCTGCAGGTTTCTTGGGGATGAGGCTGATCAAAGTATAGTTCCAATTTCTTGGAAGAACACCAGAAACAAAGAATTGCTTCACTTCTTTAGTTACAAGTTGACCAACAATTCCCCAATAAGATTGAAAGAATGCAGCTTTCATACCATCTGCTCCTGGGGCTGAGGTAGCTTTTAAGGAGAAGACAGCCTCTTTAACCTCTCTGGAGAGAATAGGGGCAATTAAGGCTTTATTCATTTCAACTGTGACTTTCTTCTTAAAACCTCTATAGTCATGCCTGTTCAGAACTGGATTAGAAGATTTAAAGAGGTCTGTGAAATAGGAGAGTGCTACTTGTCCTTTAGAAGCTTCAGAACAATGAACAATTCCATTATTGTCTTGGAGAGAATCTATCCTTTTCTTCTTTGTGTTGTCCTGGACTGAAGCATGAAAATACTTAGAGTTTTTGTCTCCCTCCTTAAGCCACTTTTCCCTACTCTTTTGACTCCAGTAGGACTCTTCACACTTGTATTCTTTCATCAGAGCTTTTTTGATTTCATAGATTCTTGCTGTAGAAGGTTGAAAAAGGGATTCTTCTACTTCTAATCTCAGGTGAAGTTCCTGAATCTTGGAGCCAGAGTTGGTATTGACCTCTCTTTTCCACTTACTTATATCCTTTCTACATCTTTTGATCTTTAAATCCACAGATTCTTGCATAGGAGATAAGTTGAGCCAAGCCTTCCTGATAATATCTCTCACTAGAGGATCCTTTGTTAGCCTGATGTCAAAGGTGAAGCTACCTCTAATAGATATTGATATGGCTCTTAAATTGACCAGAACAGGTCTGTGATCAGATCCTCTTCTTTCCAGAAAATGTTTTTCTGCAGATGGAAACATAGCCAGCCATGCTTTGTTGGCAAAACACCTATCCAGTTTGCTTTGGATCCAATGGGAATGTCTCCACCCACTCCATGTAAATCCATTGCCTACTGCATCCAGTTCTGTCATACCACACAGTTCAATCATGCTAGCAAAATCCCTGAAAGATTTTTCACTTCTTAATAAGCCTCCAACTTTTTCCCCATTGTGTAATATCTCATTAAAATCTCCCATTAGACACCAAGGTCCTCTTCTGTTTAGACTGATTCTAGTAAGCTTTTCCCACACTTTATGTCTATGAGCAATAACAGGATGACCATACACCAAAGAAACAAAAAACTTCATTTCATTCAAAATCACATACATATCCAATATATTTTGAGAGTCATACAAGACCTCTACCTTTACATTAGGTTTACAAAAACAGGCTAAACCTCCACTTAGACCTATTGGGTTGACAGTATAGACCCTCTCATACCCAAGCCACACTTGCAAATCCACCAAAATGTTTCTCTTGTTCTTTATTTCCATCAACATCAGCAAATCAGGGAACATTTCTTTCCTAATGTTCCTGAGTCTTGGAATTACCAATTCATCTGGTTTCCCAATGCCTTGGCAATTCCAGCTTAGGAGTGACATTATATGAGTGGCAACTCCTTCTGAGGAGTCACCACCTGAGAGGAAGTTTTAGCTCTCTTCCCCAAGCTTGTATTCGATATGGCAGCTCTTCTTTTGTTAGTTGAACCCACCAGACATCCATTCTGCATCTCAACTTGTGTGATATCCTGTTGTTGATCCGTAGTGCTCTTTCTTCTGTTTGCTCTAGGTGGCCTTCTTCTGACATAAGGTCTTTTCTTTTTGATCCCGGAAGATCCTGCCCCCAAAGAGGAAGGATATTGTACCGTTGGATCCTTGGCCAAGTTTAAATCTTGTAGGGAATCATTTCATTCTAGTCTTGAGGCTAAGTCACTTCCTTTATAAAGAGGTTCAGGGACAGCATGGGATGATTTCATAGCATCAGTCATCAACTTTTCTCCCTGGGCTTCATAAGTAGAAGCTTGAGATTCCACATCAGTATTGAAATCAAAGATTAGCCCCTTGCCTTTGCTTAAATCTTTGGACACCAGAGGAGGTTTTTCCAAACTGAGAACCATCTTCTGTAGAATGGGATCCTTCTGAGCCTCCTTGAGTGATGCTTTGATTCTTGCTTCCTTGATTACTCTGTCATCCCCATTAGATCTAGTTAAATACAAGCGCATTTCTTCTAGGACTTCAGGAGCAATCTTTGGTCTACCAGTTGTGGAGCTAATCCCATATTGTTCTTCATTAACTATGCCATACAGGGGATCTTCAGGGGGAATGATAGTCTTCTTCAGGTTTCTGTCCTGATGATTATCAGCTACTTTGGTCTGCCCTTGATGATGAGTCTTCTTGAAAGGGCAATGAATGTTTTCATGTGTCATCCTTTGACAGTTGTAGCATCTCTTATGTATATTCTCATAGGCAAATCTAACTGTTTGAGTTACACCAGAAGGCAAGACAATACGCTTGTATGGTCTTAAAGGCCGAGACACATCAAAAAGAATACGGATTCTCACGTATTCTTGGCTCTGAGAGATGGTCGTGTCCAGAAGCACTTCATCAACCCTGCCCAGCAAGTCACCTAAAGTAGTGATGGCTTTCTCTGTGTAACAATCCACATGGAGATTTCTTATCTGAACCCAAATAGGAACATGCTGGAGGAAGTCAGCAGGAGGGTTGGGAGACCACCTATCCAGAACTAAGCCCCAATCATTATGTGATTGGACTCCTTTCTCTAGAACTTCAACAAGATCATGTTCAAATTTGAATATGAACTGGAATCTTTCCTTGGTCAGAGCAACTCCCCTTACTTTACCTTTCTTCTGCCATTTGCGAGGCATATCAAGAACCACATTGGACACCTTTTGGCTTACTGGATTGAGGATACGACCTATAAGGCTTAGGTGGTTCTGCTCCACAGAGTAGTATTGAGGTAGATTCGGCATCTCCAGAGGGATATCATCATACTCTTCAATTGACATCGCTGCCAAGGCTTTATCCATCTCCGCAGACATCAGTAAAGACTCAAAAACAAGAGAGAAAGGAAGGAGAAGGAGAACGAAAACAGAGGAGAGTAAGAGGATGAAGAGATGATTTCGTAGGTGAGCAGCTTTGACACAAGACGAGCAAGTGAAAAACCACTTATAAAACCAGAAAAAACCCAGAAAAGGATCTAAGGGAACAACTTTTGAGGATGATCTTTGAAAATCTTCTGTTTTTGATCTGAATGGCATCTTGCTACAGTGAAAAAACAGAGTTTTCCAAGCACCAATGCACCCTAAGCTCCAAGATATCTCAAAAGCAAAGCCTCTGAGACAAATAGAGAGTCCTAAGCCCCAAAAGGAGAATCTGTGTTTGACGAATTCCAACTCTGTTATAAAACTTAACAAATTAAATCTAACTCACTCCCCTAACCAACCATACAGCTTTACTTGACAAATCAAAAAATTCCTCTAGAATTTGAAAAAAAAAACATTTATTTTTTATATTTCCTAAAAAAAATTCCATAATTATCTTATTAGTATAATATTTGAGATCGAATAGATATAAACATAGAAAAGATAAAAAAATCTATTTTATATTAACAAATCTTACAAGACATTATAATATAAAATTAAAATAATTCTCTAATGATTTCTGAAGTCTTTTAAATATTATTATGGACATCTAGATTTAATTTCTTATTTAATAAAAATATTTGATGTACGTTATTTTCTTTTTTAATTTTCCTTGAATATAAAATCAAAATTAATTGGTCTTTTGTAAATTTTTAACCTAATTTATCAAAACTATATTTCTGGAATTTAATTAATCTTATATTTATATATATAAATGATATGATAAAATAAAAACTCAAGATAAATATATAAATTCTTTAATTAATTGTTTACTTTTATTTTCTCTAGGTTTAACTTAATTGTACAACTATACTGAAAAATAAACATGTTGGAAATATTTTTGTTATACACAAATTAGTTAAAAGTGGACTATAAGAAAAAAAAAAAGACAATTTGATGTGCATTGGTGTTCAATCATATGAGAAAAAAATCTTTAACCGAATAACACTAGCGTGGATTTTTAGAGATTTTAAAGACTTTGAGTATATGTGATAATGCATGTCATTAGAGATAAACTAGTTGTACTCAAAAATGATAACATTTTCATGTCAATATTCTATAAAACAAATAAGTGAAGTCCTGCTATAAAAATATTAATAAAGTAAAAATGATGGTTACACAAATATGAATCAAGAGTAGAACAAAATTTGGTTTAGACTGGATAAAAATATTAAGTTGGATCCACTCACCTTTAAATCCAAAGATTCTATGCAATGTCCCAAAAACCTATCGATCTTTCGAGCGATTAATAATTTATTTATTCATTATCATATAGAGTTCAACTTCCTAATTCTTTAAACTAAAAAAACATATTTGTGTATATTACAAGCAAGCTCAAATTGTAGTAAGTGAACAGAACGATCAATAAATACAATAAAGAAATAATTTTAAAGTAAGAAATCTAAATTGCGATTATGAACCTAGAAGTTGAGTAACTTGTTGAATTACCTTGAAATTTAAAAAATTACAATCCTAATTTTTTGGGAAGAAAAAAATTAAATGAACCCATAAACTACATCATGTAAAACTGAAAGGCGAGAAAACCTAAATCATTTAAATCATACATAAGATTTGATCAAGCGAAAACGTCAAACTTAACGAAAGGATAACTAGTACGAGTAGCGATGAGAAGTCCATCAAACAGGATATTGTAGCACATGTGAAAGAGAGGAAGTAACATTTGAGGAGAAAACGAGAGTGAAAAGTGAGGATTGTAGATGATGAGACAAAAGTATTTAAACTTTTTTATTTAAAAAATAATCATTATAATTAAGAGCAGCATTAATAAATAATTTAATTATATGGATAATATTTATATGGTTTACCATTTAAAACTTCTATTCCAAATTTATTAATAAAGATATTATAAAGATATTATAAAAACATTATTTATAGATTTCATAAAAAAACTAATATGCAACATATTTTATATCAATATAAAAA
The DNA here is from genome assembly GCA_900406425.1 of Iberis pinnata. Classification (NCBI taxonomy): domain Eukaryota; kingdom Viridiplantae; phylum Streptophyta; class Magnoliopsida; order Brassicales; family Brassicaceae; genus Iberis; species Iberis pinnata. Next base: position 13,566 of record OVBE01008231.1, read on the forward strand.
TACGTAAAAGGAAACACAAAAAATAATACACAATGCAAGATACAAACTAGCGGGACAAAATGACAATATATATATATATATATATATATATATATATATATATANATCATTTCAAAATAGAAAAAATTGAAAAATAGGAACACAGTGGAAGAAAAAGACAGTTGACGATGCACATGACTAATCAAAGATCTTACAACAAAATTACGAAGATCCCTCAACAAACTTAATATATAAAAAGAGAGACCTAAAGGTATGAAACCGAAAAAAGACATAAAATAAAAATCGTTCACAAGTAGACACATAAATAGATTACCAAACGTATCTATCTTCCTATTTATCAATAGCTACAAATATCAAAATTTGAAAAAATAATGATGAAAAATGCGGAAAGACTAAAAAAGAACAATGCAGTTGGCATACTTTACGCATTTAAAGGTCCACACCAACATATTCTTTAACTGGACCTAAAAGTGTATAACAAGAATGAGATTATGCATCTGATTGTGAAAATAGTTTAAATAGTGTGAAAACAAAGATAACGAAAACATAATTAGAAAAACACTAAGAGTTTTAAATACAAAAAATAACAAAATTATTACTATACACCATTTTTTTCAACCAAAGTAACTAAAAATATAAAACTCGCCCGAAGGACGGGTCAACCACTAGCTATGTATAATTCACAAAAGTTTGCAAGATTCCTACATAGTACAAGAAGTTTGTGGATATGTCTACAGGACCTTGTACACTTTACTAACAAAGAAACAGAGTTTGCGAGATTTTGGCTTCTTTTGCTAACTAGATAACGAAATCTATTTAAGAAGTTTGTCATTTTATAAGAAAAGTTTAATTTATAAAACAACAAGGTAGAAAAAAGCAATTGTTCACAAATAACAAAATCGTAATTTTACCTTATATTATTATTATATATAAAAGACTTCTTTTTTCAAGATATGGTGGTCAAATTTAACCAAAAAAATGTCAAAATAATATAAAGTGATTCCATGAATTTAAACCTCAAAAATATTAGTTAGAAAATATTGAAGCATGTGTAATTAACTTAAGTATTATATCCTTTTGTTTAATTATTTTTTTTCCTCTTTGAATGTTTTTTCATTTTGATAGTTATAAAATTGAAGCCAAAACTAAGAAGTATGTGCAGCAAGCTAACAAGGGCCGAAAGCAAATGATTTTTGAGGAGGGAGACCAAGTCTGGATCCATTGGAGAAAAAAAGATTTTCAAATGAGAGGAAATCCAAGTTGCTGCCGAGAATTGATGGACCATTCAAGATCATCAATAAGATCAATGACAACTCCTACCAGTTGGATCTTCAAGGTAAGTACAATGTGAATCCTAGCTTCAATGTTTCTGATTTATTTCTTTTTGTTGCAGATGAACCAGATTTGAGGACAAATCATTTTCTACAGGGAGAGGATGATGTGATCATGGTTATAAAGGAGCTTGATCCTGAACTTGAAGAAGAACCTAAGCTTAATGGAGAAGATAATCAAGAGGAGCTAAAAGGACCAATGACTAGAGCTAGAGCAAAGAGGCTTGCTGGAGCCATTATGCAAGCAATAGAGAGCTTGGAGAAGGAGTCATTACATGAAGAATTTGGAGGAAACAACAACAACTTAATCCATTGCATACAAGTTGATAAGATTTATCTTAGTCGTACATCAACTTGCACTTTTTCCCCAAGTTTTGTTTTATCCCAATGAATTTTCAGACTTGATTTTTAATGAGGCAAGATTGATATGCACTTTATCTAAGCATGAATCTAATCACTTGGGAGTGCTGGAAAAAGACTAATTGTACAAGAAGTGATCAAGACCAAAGAAAGCCCTAGTTTTACATGGTTTTGAAGACAAAAACATTCTAGCCGCCATATCTCTATTAGTTTCTTTCCATTTCAAATATTCGTTTTACTATTTAAATTCTTGCTAAGAGAACCTAAAAATTCACTTGTTTAATCTTAGAAAAGAGAATTTCTCTCCAAACAGCTCAAATCATCTTGTGGTGTGTTATATCCTCAAGAAAACCTCCTAGTGTGTAATATCTAGGAGTTCTATCTTTTATCATCATTCCATCAACCATTTCCTCTCAAATCAGACTTATTCAATCCATCTTCCTAACACTCATTTATTCGTCCATCATCAGAACCAGAAGTTTCAATCATTCAAAACATCTCAAAACCACTTCAGACACTCATCAAATCTGCATCACCCATCATTGATCAATATGTCCGTGTTCAACTATTAGATTTGTTGTTCAAGGTGTGTTCTTTCTCATGGGAAAGATTACATCAAGTGGTATCAGAGCCCCTTGCACAATAAGATCTAAAACAAGAAGTTTCTAAACCTTTAGTTTTGAATCTGTCTTGTTCTTGTTTTGTTTTTGTGTTTTTGTTTTAATATGTTTTTTCATCTTTTTGTTCTGTTTCTACTTATTTGGTTCAGTTTATTTTTTAGTTTTATTCTCATAAAGAAAATCAAATAAAAATCTCCTTAGATCATTGCTTATGTTCGTTTGTTTTGTGTAGGTTAAGTGGTGTTTATTTTCTTTGTTTGCTTTGATTTGCTTCTGTTTGTTTAGTCGTGAGTCTCTTAGTTTTATTAGTCAAGAATTAAGAAAATCAAATAAAAACAGTTGCTTGATTTTTGTTGCTTTAGTTTATTCGTTTAACAAATAGATTCTCAAGTGTCTAGAATATTTACCAGTTTGCGAGTTTCTTGTGGTTTAAGAGTTTATCATCAAGATATTGTGGAATAAGTGTGTTGAATCAATCTTGAAAGTCTTGTAAACCCACTGAAAAATTTTCGCAGAAAAAAGAGAAAGAAGAAGCATTGAACATGACTTGAAGCATAAAGGAAACGAGATATTGGACAGCTCCATTATTTCCATATCCATCACCTAGCGATATACCNGACCAAATTTGCTTGAATTACAAGTCTGATTTATTTATTTTATTTCCTTTTAAATATAGGTGCACCAATAAACCCAGCATACAAAGGAAGGGGAAGTAATCGAACTAAGCTTTACAAAACACTCAAAATATCTAGACTAAGCCATCTCAAATCCTCTACTCTTTAGCTGCTTAGTTTTAACTCTCTTTGAACTACTTTACGTTATTTTACTTCTGTTTGAACTGAACTAAATTGATTTTAGCTTAGTTAATTTTAGCTCACAAGTTCACCAATTAAAAGCTTAGAATGTAGCCAATCTGATTGCATTTGTTAGCTTGACCAGCACATTTAGTGTCTTTAGCAATATATCTCATTTGCTGGTCTCAAACTAACATTTTCAGTCCTGTTAAGATTCAGATCAGTTCATTGAATACTTTCTAGCTGAGACTAACATTACCCATTGTGGTTTTTATTTTCTTGCATGGTACTATGGCTGAGGATAAGGGAAACACCTCTAATCCTATGAGTGAAGCAAAACAAAAACTCTTCTATGAGTCTCTTACTCAAAACATCTCCAAACTAGAGGATCAAAAGCTCTAAGAGTTCATAAAGGAACATGATGGAAAATCCAGCACCACTCCTAGCCCACGACAAGCCCGAGCTCGAGCTGAGCAACATAAAAGAGAAAGAAGAGAACAACAACAACCTAGAGGAGAAATGCAGTGGCAAAGAAACCAAGACCATTGATAATAGGATTTTTGAGGTCCTGGGTTATCAATCAACCCATCGTTGTAGTATGGATGGGTTTTGTCAATCCATAATGGAAAAGTACTAAACAGTGAGAATATGTTGGATGCTCAAAAGTCAAGCTGATATTAAAAAGAGGTTGGGTGCTAAGGGTCCTAGGTGCAACAAAAGTAAAAATGCATAAAACAGAAAAATGTTGTAAACACTTTGGATGCA